>JASSUY010008566.1:0-30130 GCA_032466535.1 Forpus xanthops
ACCTGTTACCCCTTGTCCTATCACTACAGTCCCTAATGAAGAGTCCCCTCCCCCAACATCCTTATATTCAATAATTGAAGGGAGTTTGATTTGAATAAGGAAAAAATGAACAGATAACAGCAAAAAATTTGAGTCCCTCTACCCTATGTGGATTTACTCATACCACTACACATCTGGAATTGCTCATGCAAATGGTATCACATATTTAAATACATGACCCAATAATCTGAAAAGTGTCCCTGAGAAGCAAACAAGAAAAATTACCTACTTAATATTCTTTAAAATCATTATTCCCCAAATTAAGTAACTTACAGAAATTCCATCCAAACCAGGAAGACCATTTTCTCCCTAAAAATTATAAATGTACGAGTGAAAATTACACCATGCTATTGCAACAAACTGTAAGGAGCATTAAATTTTGTATGAATAGAAACATTTGCTGCTAGTTAATATTTGATCAAATATAAATGGGAAAATATTTTTACCCCATACTTCCACATTTGAATTAGGTAATGGAGAGATTCCGAAAATCCGGAGAAATTACAACCATTTTATTGATGGATAACAAGAGAAACTAAAGCGGTATGAAGCAAAAAAATATATTAATTGTAAAAACACTGAAAAATACACTATAAAAGATTTCATTACAATACCAATATACATGTCAAATATGTAAAAGCATTATTATACCAAATTATCTGTATTTCCCATAAATATTGAAGAAAATAAAGATCTCTAACTTTTAGCAACTTATAAGTGTATATAATGTGGGTAGAATGTTATAAAAGTTCTTAATTTTGACCAAAGTCGTATGACAGAATATTGCTTAATATTTTCAGTATTTAACAAAGCATGAGGCCGCTAAATATTGAGGAATTCAGTCCCACAAGTGGTACTAAATCTTTTGTCAATTTATTCCACTGTTTCACTGCTCTGCATTTGAACACACCCAGGGCATCCATGTCTAACATCATGAGCAATCTAATCTGCAGCATCAGCCCTCCAACCTGTAGGACAAAGTGTTTCTTGTACTTCATTTTTTCTACATGATGACAAGTCTTACCTTCATTCCTTTCAGGCTGCCTTGAGCAAAACCAGGTTCTCCTTTAAGGCCTTTTGGGCCAGGGCGACCCTGATTAAAAACAGCAAAAAATCAGGTCACGAATAAATTTCAGGAAAAAAAAATACTGATTTAGTTTTCAAAGACACTATATGCAGCATAATGGACAAGGCAAACTCCTCACTCCAGTAAACTGCAGAAGTGCCATGCACCTTTGTCAGAGAAGCTGAGTTATCATGAGAACTTACAACACACTGCAGATTTACTAAAATAAGGTTCTGCAAACATTTTCTCTGGTATTATCCTGTTTATATCAGATTTCCCTTTTATTTTAGGTCTTCAACAACTTTTAAGCTCTTATTTCAATCTGTTTGACATGGGGCAGCCCACTTGCTCCTATACGTATCAATGTCATTCAGAGTATTTTTCAGCATTGTATGAATTTCAAATCACCCACCCTGTGTTTGTAAGACCAGGCTTTGATTGTGAAGAAATACTCAAATAATTTAATGTCAATTCAAATATTTCTTGCTCACACTTAAAAAATAACCATGCACTGTTATAAAAGACTATAATTCCTAAAAGCATCTAAGACTTCTTGCACCTAATCCTACCAGCTTGAATCAGAGTGTGCAGAGTGACCCTCCTCTACAGTCTATGAAGAAAAATGGGTGTCTCAAAAAAATAATTCATCCTGACAAATAGAGACAGAAGTGGGCTCAAAAACGCCCCTCCCTGTAAGAGCGGAGTGCAGATGAACAGATTCACAGGATCTCCACTTTACCCTCAGAGTGGGATTTCTATGAGATAATGATGCTGAGCTCTAACAATACTAGCGTTCTTCCTAAGTACTTGGTAGTTACTTTTCCGACAAAGGCATGAAAAGCAAATCCTGGCTTAGTGACTACAAAACATCATATTCATGTTGGGACATACAGGCAGCCCAGGTAGGCCAGGAAAACCATCTGATCCAGAAACACCAGGACTCCCAGTGGTACCATTGCAGCCATCAAGGCCAGGCAGACCTCTAGGTCCAGGTTGCCCAGGGTGACCCTGTGTAAGGGGAAAAAGAGAGAATGACTCACAGGATGCATTATTTTATTAGTAATACTGTCCTCAGAAAGTGGATATCTTCCAAATGGCAAAACAAAACAAAAGAAACACACAACTCCCACTCGAATTCAGTGTATGACAGACTGCAACAGAACTAGCTTCTTCAGCCAGCATTGTGTATCATCCCCAAAGCTTCAATCATAGAAGATTGGCTGTATTTATTTAATTACCTTTTTCTCCAAGGGATAATTTTCTTTAGTACATAATTTGTGCATGAGAAGGTCCCAAAAGGGTAATACTCATCCCAAAGCAGTCAGAAAATATGGCATGTAATAGTGTAAAACAGCAAGCAAGGGTGCACCTGACACCAGGAGTGGAAGTTGCTCATGTGAAAACAAGGGCAGAGGCAGACTCAACAGTACTGAGCGTTTAGAATTCCAATCTGCTTAAAGTTTCAGTGACTTCTCTTCCTCTCCAGTCTGGATTCTTCCCTTTAATAGTTCAACAGATGTTACAGCTCCAGCATCAGGCCATTCAAGCAAAAGAGCTTTTTTTGAGGTACTAAACTTAAAACTTTAGGGAAAGCACTGGTAGAAAGATTTAATTAAATAGCAACATTTAAAAGAAAGTATTTGTAATGATCCATTATTAATCAAGCAGAGTAGAATACAGTTATACCTAACTCTGATTTCACACCTCTTGTCCAAATTAATAGCTCAATTAATTTGACTGGAGTTTACTCAGCATGGTACTGACGCAAAGGAGATCAAAGTTTGACACTTCAGTTACTTTTTCTTCAGTGTCATATGCGTATGTGCAGGCAGAACACAGAAAGGCAGAACTGTTAGTCACACTAACCTGGTTTCAAGCAGCTCCTTATCCTAGCCTCCTTTACACAGAAATTAGTTCTGCAGCACTCAAAGACAGCGTTTTGTGTAGGAAGAAAAACTGAACTCATGGAGATAGTATCAGTAACTGACAGTTCTCTCCCTCTGCTCAGAACACCCAGACCTTGACTCATCCCAAAAGTACTTTTGTTTGATCCTAAAGATTCATCCTTAAGATATGGTATTAAACAAGTTATGACTCACACTAGGAAAGTAAAAAAAAACAAACATGGATAAAATGGAGATAAAACAGAACAGTAACAATCCTTCAAGTTTTAAGCCTGACACTTAACACAAAACACATTTGTGTTGCTAAGGGTCTTCCCAGTCCAAGCCAATAGCACACCTCTGACTGAACTCAGTAAAAACTTTGCAGTAATGTAAAGCCTCATATCTAAGGATCTTAAAATGCCTTGAAAAAATGTGGGAATGCTATAATCCTCATTTTATGCACGAAAAGCTGGGGGTACACAGTAGCACAGTGACTTTCCCAAGGATGCAGAGCAAGTTAGGTCATAGTTATGTAAATACTCAAGCTGATCACTGCTCTCAGCTGCTGCCAGGAGAGACATCACACACTCCTGCTTACTCACACGTACCTCTTCCCTGTGCTGCTGTAAGCACAGGCAGGATGGGCAAGTTGGAGCAGCAAACCAACACAGCAGAGAAATAACTGTTCTGTTTCTTAATGGGGTTAATTTTCAGCCAGATGAGTTCCTTGGTCCAGCTCATTTGACACCTGCACTGTGACTTGTGCCAACAAAATGGAGAGGAGTGAACCCAGATCTGCTCTGTCCATTAAAAAGGTGCAAACTGAATGAATGTGAAGTTTGTCTCCACTATAGGACCAAAGCAGCTCACTCAGACACGTATAAATTTGAGATTAAACAAAGCCTGAGGACATGGAACGAACTCATCCCAAAGCACTAACATCAAGCACCACTACGTACATGGTACCAGTTGCCCTGATGATTTAAGTTTGTTTGTCAAAACACCCGTGTGTGTTGTGCAAGCAGAGACCTGCCAAGCCTGGGTAAAGCAACAGGAGAAGGCTGAAGCACCAATTTATTGCCACTTTTTGTTTCTTAGAAATTATTTCATTTGGTTCCCAAAGCTAAAACAAATCAGTAGCAACCCATACTCCTCCATAGACACAGGATGTCCCAGCCAGGAGCAGCAGGTCTCTGATAGGACAGGTTGTGACTGCAGAGGGAGGCCAGAGTGGACAACGCGTACCAGGTCCTTCACCCTGTTTACAGCATCAGCAAAACCAGAAGTGATGTGGGACAAGTGCACATGTACCTTATGTTACAACATAAGGAGACCAACTGCAAGGTTTAGTGAAGCTGAGCAGCCAACATCTGCCCCTTAGAGCAAGATAAGGTGGAGCCAAGCTGCTAATCTTTTAGGGCTGGCCAAGATCCAGCCTCTAGCAGGTACTGATGGCCTCATGTCTTGGGAAACATTTTGGGTGAGATCTCCTAACTCTTGTACCAACACAGTCTGTAAGCAGCCCAAAGGATTTTTGGTATCCTCTCAGTATGCAAGGAGGGCTCTCAAAGAGGGGACACTGGTGACCACAGTGATTTCTCAGTGTATTAAATAAATCACAATGATTTCTTATGTGTATTAAATAAATCTGTGGCCTTGTCATTTAATCCCCATGTCATTCGTGTCTGTGGTCTGAGCCAAAGTGTGACAGACTGCCACACATGCAAACGCATGCACATAGTCTCTCTTTTGCTGCAGGAAAAAAAAAGATAAATGACAAGATTTCCTACTTCCTAGCCAATCTGCTATTAGAGTTCTCAATGTCTTAAGAACCTTACCTGAGCAGGTACTGAGCATCCAACAAGTGACTTCCTGGAGACTTGTAAAGTTCTGGCTTAAATGAACCTTTTCACCAGGGACTTAAAATACTGATTTAAAGAGATGCTTTGACCAGAAAACCAGTGGTTAATAGCTTCACTACTCTCAACTCCTCTAATTCCTGTTTTGGCAGATGTGCCAATTCAGCACAAGTACCTCAACTGACTTAAGGCAGAAGACTTTTACAGCCTTTTCTTACACATGGCAGGGTGACTAGTTTGCAGACCAGGGTTAAAACACAAGCTGGAGATATCACTTGCGCTCTCTGCTTTCACAAAAGGTGACATTCCCAGTCAGACAGATAAAGAAACACAAATTGTTCATCTAGGCCCTTACTTTATCCAACCCTTGCTCATACACTAATGCTATGATCATGAGGGGTCTCTTCTCTAAACCAAACAGCACACAGGCAATCCCAACATGGGAGCTCAACAAATATTTAAAACAGGGAAACAAAAGCAATTAAGTGTAAACACAAAACTAAGTGAATAAACAGTTGCATGGATTGCTACAGCAAAGTGACTTTTTACCAAGTCAAGCTATAGCCAAGTCCTGTGTTTCCTCTAGGAGGATCCTAAAATACAGAACTTTGCTTCTCCATGTAGCTCTGGCTGCCATACTACAGACAAAAACTCACTCCTCATAGAAGTATTTCTTTCTAGAACTCCTTTGACAGTACATGAAAAGCTATATACACCTCCCATCTCCAGTTCCAGACTTTGCCAGAGGTGTCCTTGAACCTTGTCCTATAGGAAAAAGTAAACTTCCTGAGTTGGGCTAAGGATTTGAGAGTTTCTTCTACAGTGTGACATAAAAGGCTAGCAATAAACACACATAGCTGCTGTGTTTATTAGGTTAAAGGGATTAGTCAGGCCAGCTGCAACAACATAGATTACAGAATCAAACAATATCTTGAGTTGGAAGGGACCCATAAGGATCATCGAGTCCAAGTCCCTGATCCTCATAGGACTACCTAACACTAAATCATATGACTGCGGAGTGTCCTCCAGACACTCCTTGAACTCTGACAGGCTTGGTGCTGTGGGGAGCCTGTTTCACCTCCCCAAGGGAACTCTGTGGAACACCATTTCCCTTAAGGTCAAAAGGGGGATTCCCCTCCAAACCACAGCCTTGTAATCATTTGGCCACGCTGACATACCTGCATACTACAAACAATCTCTCTTCATGTTTAAATATTAATCCTTGTGCAGAGGTAGCAATATATTTTACTTTCTCTTACCTCTACCAGCATATGTGCTCTCTCCTTTATTCTGTATTTTACACATCGATATAATGTGTGTGTGTTCATATACATTTCATAACAAACCTAAGCTACTCCCTATCCTGAAATGCAACCGGCAGAAGCATAAATATTTTCTCAAGCAATGGTGGTGGCTATTTGCACCCTAGAACGGAAGTATTTATTTCAATGGTTAGAACATAAGCAGCAGGAACTAGTTTCCCTTTCCCCTGTTTTCTGGTGGGCAGTTGTGGCACAGAAGAGCCACAGTGGTGAGCACTTTGCTGCTCATGAGCAGCACAATCTGCCGCTTCCTATTCACCCACCTGCAAAATACAATAAAGCAGGCAGAGTAGATCTGCATATGCTGGAGACTTTGGATCCTCTCATCTACCTCCCCTACCCTCTCTTTGGAATGCCTGTCACTGCCAACTACCTGGCAATGACTGCTGCTGTATCTCTGCCTCCCCTCATTGTTGGGAATCCCCTTTCTCCAGAGCCTCATCTGAAATAATACCCTGAGAACAGCATGTTCCCACAGTGTGTTCAATTTAATTAAGTATTATGGGAACAGCTTGTTCTCTTCAGACCTAAAGAGCTGGCTGGCGAGAAAAGAAGAAAACAGCAGCAAGGGAGTAAAGCAGGAGAGAAAACAGGGAAGGATGAGCAGAGGGGGGTGAAAAGGACAATGGCCAGAAAGGAACTGGAACCAACGAAGCTCTTACAAGGCCAACCATGCATTTTTCAGGCAATCTAGCAAAGCAATTCTATTTTTGATAGGAAGTAAAAAACCACTCCTGAACTGTTGGAGCTCTTGGCCAGATGAAGAAGTAGAGAAGATGAGAAAGAACATGAGTATATTCTGAAGGCACAAGGACACAGAAGATGGAAAAATGTCACCAAGAAAAGAAGAATTCGAATACCAGTAAAGAGAGCAAGGAAGTTTGGGGCAACTTCTAAAAGCTGTCCCAGTGAAAACTCCCCAGAGATAAAGAGGGTATAAGAAATCTTTGCAAAATTCACTGGGGAAAACCAAAGCTAAAGAAAGCTGGTCAAAAACACTTGGCACATAATATTTTGAATGGTAAACGAAACAGCTTTACTAGAATGTCACAGTTCTAAAGAGAAAGAGAAACAAATCCTAATGATCAGGGAAAGTGGTTACCTACCCCCATCACCCGAAAACGCAGCAACTGTCTCTTTCCTGTCTTAGGTTTCTGAAAGGCTCAAACCTAAACCAGCATTAGCACCTACTGAAGAAGCAAGTAGTCCGGAAAGCTTCAGCTCTAACCACTGTTTTCATTCACATCATAAGAAGATTGAGACAAACCTCGTAACAGCACATACAAGAAGGCTACTACAAAGCATAAGGAAACAATCTCTGTGTTCATCATGAGTAAGATAAGAACTAAGAGGTTTAAACTGGAGATAGACTGAACTTAGGCATTAGCAAAGTTTTTCTAACACAGAAGTTAGTCTCCATCATAACAAAGTTTTAAGAATCGATTAAGAAACACATACTAAAAATGGCCTGAAGCAGAGCTGATCATGCCTGTTTGACTGCCTGTCTGAGGTCCCTTCCAACTCTACGACTTCATGACATGGTGTCTTCTAGACATGGTGCTGAAAGAAAAGCTTATCAGTTATGCAGGGGATTCCCATGTAACTCAGTTCACTTGCTGATACAGATCAACTTCCTATCACCCCACAAAAGGAACCAAACCAGCACAGGATCACCAGGTAGACTAGCAAATGCTGCCATTTCCCTCCAGAGAGAATCAAGCACTTTCAAGATACACTATGCATATGCTAGGACAGCCTCATTGTGCTTATGGTTGTGACTAAATTCTGGTGATTTATATTTACATATGCAAACTTACTGGGATCCCATTGATGCCTTGAAATCCTGGAACTCCCATTGGGCCCTAAAGAAAAAGAGTACACATTGTATTTCACTTCATCAACCATATATTTCAGTTACCTGTGTCGCACTTTTCACTCCAATATTTCTGGTCTTGGACTTAGCTTTCAGGAGCAAACTTTCTTATGCAGATTCTCTCTGACCACAGGGGTCAGTGAAGATGGGCACAGAGCATCTCAGCTTGACTGGATACTGAATGTTTCAGGAATGTTTTAAACATGCAATTTAAAGTAAAAATATAATCTCCTACTGCACATCTGGGGAAAATAAGATGACAGGAAAATAAACAATTCAGTGTAAGCTTATCTGTCAGTGTCACACTTCATCTTCCAAGAGTTTCAACAGGACTTAATGGGGTTTTCTGTCTATGCTTGGATAGTGCCACCCAGAGATATGTAGACCACTGTACTAACTTCAGACCACCCCTGGCTAAGTTGCAAATAATTATCACTTTGCTGGTTCTATTGTTCTGCTCTGGATAGTAGCAAAACAGACTGTGTAAGCTGAATATCAAGCTTAAACTCTTGCTTTGGAAAGGTAAAGGTACTGCTTCCATGAGAGATAAAAAGACAGAATCTTACTGCATGTTGGTATTGATTATGTATCCATTTCAGTGGACAGAAACAGCAGTTCTGGAGTAAATAAGGCTTTTTTCAATGCAAGGAAATTGGTTCCAAAGGCCAATTCCTATCCCGAGTTTCTGTAATTACCAAAGTCTTGTTCAATGATTTCAGTTTTATCTGTGAATTATGAAAATATCACTTATATCAGGTCTCAGTCCTTGTTTTGAATCCTCCATTGCCTTTCAGATGAATGTAACACCAAAGCCATGATGTTCCTGGTCACCATTTTCAGTTTACGTGGTTCTTTATCTTATGAGAAAGGGTAATAGAACTCCAAGGTGGTGACTAATACTAAATTAGAAGAGGGTGTAACTGCAGCATATGAAAGTACAGTTGAACTAGTTAGTTACATTGAGCTAGCTGACCTATCAGTAGCCAGGAAAATATGGCAGACAAACTTTACTCTGCAGGTCCTGGTAACAAAACCTGGTAGAATCTGTCTGTCTTATTTGCACACATGACATCAAGTAGATGATAAAATGCTCTGCAATAGTTCCAGACTGCAAGCCCTTGTCCTGATAACTGAGATGTCCTTCAGATTTTAGAAACCATGCACAGCATGCAGGATTTCCTGTGTCTTTGAAGATTTCAAGCTGTTGTCCTTGAAACATTCCTTTCGTCCAAATGCACAGGCATGGGAGTAAGAATCTCATCCCAGTCCTTGCATCAGGCAACATCAGACTTTCCCATTTTATAATTCATTACACAATCTCTGCTGGAGTCTGTGGTGGGAGCATATACATGGCTCCAGCCTATGCAATGGGACTTAACGAGTCTTCTGCATATGACTCGAAACTCATGATAAGACGTGCCTGGTGCACAATGTCCGGGTGCACAGCATAAACTTTCCTTAAGATGAACTACCCACATGTAGTCACTCTTTATTACTGGAAGTATTTGTTTAGACTTCCATTCATTCTTTTGCCTAGCTCCAAACTCCCCTTTTTCATACTTCCTTCCTAAGAGACAACAGAACAGATCTTAAGGACATTAAGATGTTTCTGTTTGCTCTTCTGCCCATTCTTGCACACTGCATTATTTGACACCCACGCCTTAAAGACTATTCCATTTAATATGACATAGTTTATAATATTCTTTCTGTTATAAATAACTTTGGACCTGAAAAATCGAATTGCAGGTTTCACTTAGGAGCCATTCCTTTGCTGGATGATAACTCAGGATGTTCTACACATGAACCAGCTCCGGTTCTCTCTGAATGTAGCATTAATAACACCCATCTATGCCTGGGCATGTGAAGTGAAAGAGTATTTGCAACGGCAATGCTCATTTGGTTATGGTTCATCTACCAGGAAGAGTAAGTGTTCAGCAGCTTTAGGAACTGTGTTCACATTCAAAAATAAAAGCAGGGATTCTCTAAAGATACTAAGGAAATACTGCTGTGTTTTTGCACTGGGGCAAATAGTCCAAGATTATCTTAATTAATTCAAAAATACATACAAGGCCGCAGATGTATTGCAGGGACAGATAAGTCTCTGTTGATCCTACCTTGTCACCTTTATGTCCAGCCGGTCCAGGGGGGCCCACTGCTCCTCTCTCACCTTTTGCTCCTGGCAAACCTTCTGGGCCAGTGAATCCAGGTGCACCTATTGGTCCTTGAAGCCCAATGGATCCTGGTCGACCCTAATACACAAGGAAAAAAAAATAAGTCAGTGTACCATGTTCACAAACTCCTTTGAAATTACTCTATTCAACTCAATCTTTAAGGCAATTTTGTATCTCTCAGGGAAGTTAGAACATCCTAAAGTTTTCCCTGTACATTCTCAGATTAAGTTTTTAGAGGTTATTTCAGGCAAGTCATGAGTAATAGTAAGAAATATCCCCTTTTTCCTGGAAGATCTATTATTACCCGTATTGCTGTAGGAAGGAACAGGGGAAGGCAATAGTGTTTCGAGATCAAATTGGCTGCTGCTACTTGTGTTTGCACTTCTATTTCCCAGCTGCAAAGTACAAAAAGATCTTGCTTATACTTTAGATCAAGCACAACAAAAAGGTAACACAAGGTGCAAGAACTGCATTGGTCACAAGCAGTCAGAAAACACTTTTGAGTATTTGAGACTACTACAATGGTTGATTCAAGACTGGGGCTGATTTCACTGTGCTCCCCCGGTTGCCTTACAGCTTGGATGTGGATTTTGACTCCCTGAGCACAAAGGAAGGGTGTAATGACTGAGCAGTGCCTGGAGATGGCAGCCTTTTCTACAACTGCAGAGATTCATACGGGACTGATGGGCTCTCATCGTTCCGTCACTAATGGACGCGCAGGATAGTTGGGTACTTGTTCCTGAAACAGGCCAAGGTTTAAAAACAAACTGCTGGAAGTGCTTTAATTTTTACTAGCCTCAGGAGCTGCCTCTTGGCAGCTGAACGCTTAACACAGAGCTTTTTGTAAACATTTTTGTACTTCTTATTTGGTTCCTTTTGAAAGAATCTGAAAGAGATCAACAGAGCCTAAGGTTCCAGACTGGCAGCAGAAAATGGCAGTTTAGGGCTATGCTTTCTACCGGTAAGACATCAGACCACATGAAGTTACTCATGCAGAGAATCAACTTTCACACTGAAAGATACAAAATAGAGGAAGAAGTTAAAAAACCCCAAATCTCCCTCCTGTCAATCCTCCCCTATGCTCATGCCCATGCTTCTCTTTCCCTAGCTCCAACAGAAGGAATGCAGCTCCCTGCTGCAAGTGCTTTAGTAATCTCAGCTGGAGACGCACAGTCCTGACTCCACAAGTTGGCAGGTAAAAGACTTTAGAGTTAATTTAAAAATGCCTTGTTACATGGTGATAATCAAACAAAATGAAGCAAACTGTAATTGATTTTAAAAATTCTTTTTCCAGGATATTTTTTAGTGTTTATTCTATTATTCTAAACCATTTTATCCCACATTCCATGTTTTTTCACCACTGAAGCAGCTATTTTCCTAGTGTCAATTTTTCTGTTGTGACTGCTACATCCTGGCCTTTTAACAGAGGTCAAGTGCATGTGTTACACTTCGTATCTTTTCTGCCTAGACACTGCCCATGCTGTGCCTTTCCAGAGGCACAGATTTCCATCTGAAAAGGCTTTTCTGTTGATTATTTTTAGCTTTCTTCACTCTGGGTTAATCATCAATGGAATCCTTTATATTGGGAACCATATGATCATAACATTAATCCCCCAAAATCTTCAGTGGTCCTTGACAACCATACACAACAAGGAACATGTTACGGAAATCATGTGCAATGCTCTCACTTTCAGTATTAGCTTTAACTTTTTAATTTCCCACAGTCACAAGCTACTTGGAATCTTTAGGCAACATCTCACAAGACATGGGTTGTGGACTGTTTACCTTAAGACAATACAGCAGGGAAGAGACATACCCTAAAAACGGGCATGTTAGTGTTTTAGTCAGTCACCACTCACACAAGCAACAGCATCCAAAGGCCCACCAAGGTTTCTAGAGGGAAAAATGCTGTGAATTCCTCACCTGTTTGACTTGCTAACACATCGGTATTCAATTAGTTTGATTGCCTGGCTAACAACAGCACTTGAGGATGACTGGAACTGATAGGAATTAACATTTAAGCAGGCTTTTGTTGTGCTCTGATGAAGGCCACTTTGAGAAATATATCCAGATGAGACAGCAAAGATTAGTAACTGCAAATTCTGCAGCTCTCTGACAGAGGAATTAAGTTTGCTGTCCGATTTCAGGTCCCCTACATAAAAACCTCTCTCGCAGTAGTGCCCTACAAAAAAATTCTAACAGCACTTGAAGATTCTGTCCAGTGCCTTAGAGTGTCACTAAACCATAAAGCCACAGTAAAGTGCTTCTAATCTCTCTGATAATTTGATTATGCTATGATAATCAGGCTCTAAAGAATTCTTACTGTTTCTTTTGAAGTCTTTGTGGATGGAAATCATGTTTTCTATGCTGAAACAAAGGACTTGCCTCCACTGCTAAAAAAGCAGCATTTTTCATCACTCAGTAGCACTCCCATGAACTGTCCCAACATAAAAGAATTATAAGGAGCAGGCCCCGTGTTGTGCAGGAGCAATTCCAGGGTAAAAGCACAATGACAATAAAGACTCAGGTTTTACCATAAGGTAAACTTAGAGGGTTTAACACCGGGAGGAACTACTGTTTGACCTGAGTGAGCTTACCTGGTGGTTAAAAGTTAAGAGTCTAATATTTACCAGGCTTTGGCACCAGGACTGCTCTTACTTATCCAAAGGATAAAAAAAGTCTCTTAGAAGTGAGGACATGCTTAAACATAAAATGTGGATTACATCAAACAGAAACTACAGTGAGTCAGCACAGCTCCCTATTTTTATTGTTCAATACATAGAGAAAGAGTCCGGTAGCCTGTAGAAAAGCCATTAGTAATTAATGCAAATGGCACATTTTGGTTTCCTGGCTGTGTGACAGGAAAATTACAGATTGATCCTAACAGCAAGCAAGGACAAAGTCTATGAAATTACTGCAATTTGTGAATGTTTTCTCAAATGTCCACTAGAATTTCATATATTTGAATACCATGACCTGCATTCTCAAACATATTTGTCCGTATTACACGACAAGCACTAAATGAGCAGCCTACCTCTCTGTAATGAATATGACACTGGCAAAAACTGCATTATTTCTTGATACACCGTGGTGCTTCCATAGATAATTTCAGGATTTTGATGAAGCTTGTGCCACAAGTTCCATATGAGTCATACACATCTCTGTTACACACATTAAAAATACAGGGATGTCTCAGACATTCAAGTTTCCCTTCTCAGTGTGTGGTAACCAAGAGGGAAAAATGGCAGGAATAGGCACCTCCCCCTGCTTCTGAATCACCACACTGCAGAAAGCAGTAAAACAAAACAGTCCGAAAACGTAATTTGAGGACAGTGTCTTTCAAGATGGAAAAGGTTCTGCAATATGTGCTGCCTTTCTTCACCCTTTTAATTCGTCTGCAGCACCCCAGGGTGTCATGATGAAAGGCCAGTGTGGTGGGTAATGATGGGGCCTCTCTATGGCTACACAATCAAACACATCACAGCTTCTCTACTGTCTCTACCCCTTTGCCAACTGTAATGCCCCACATAAATTTTCGCCCACTGAAGCAGAGCTGCTACACATAGCATTGCAAATTCCAAACATTCTTTTTTCACCATTGCCTCTGTGAGCTTGCAGAACTAAGCGTAAATCTATTTGGTTTATCGCTGTGTAAAGGAACACACGTGGCAGTGGTATGGAACCACCGGACATGCCCCTTATTTCAGCGACAAAAAAGAACACGAGCGCTTGCTTACTTCAGGGGCAGTTCCAGCAGCCTCGCTCACTACTACATACCAGCTCAGTGATTCATCCATATGAAAGGATACAGAAATTCACAAAGTATGATAGTTTAGCAGAATACAGTAAGACAAGCAGAATAAGGTAGGGTAGAATTTATCCTTACTTCAGTCAATAAATTTGTAGACTACCCTATTTCAAGCAGCAAAGCATTACTAGTATTTTTCTAAGCAAAATTAAGGTCCATTATATGAAAGAGCAACTGAAGTTAAAAATGCTCATGTTTTCTCAAACTAACACATAGCTCCTTCTCTATGAGAATTCAAAGAATTACTTCACAAGAAGTTCTTTGCAGCCTGAAGAATCTTATATTCAGTTGATTACATTAACACAAACCAAAGACCCAAGCATTAAATTACTAAAATTACTATGGCCCTAAAAAAAAAAAAAAAAAAAAAAAATCTATATTCTCATGTACTTCATCTGCTAAGCAGCATGCAGCCTGAAACCTGGAAGGAAGATCTATGTACCCAATTCCCATGTTGTACAGGATAGACCATACAACAGATGGATCTTTCCAGATGCTTTTTCATGCAGGCAAATGGCATTAACCACTTAAATTATAGCCATTCTCCCTCATAACGGTTGCCAAGTCACAAAAGACTGAACTCAGATGAAGTGTCTACCAGTGCAAAGCAGCAAGTCCATTAGAGAGTAGCACGACCTTGGGCTAACCACTTCTTTCCTCCTCCATTTCCTCTCTTCTCCTCTTCCATCTGCTCTGCCTTAGCTACAAGATTCCTGCAGCACTGGTTATCTCCTGCTGGATAGAGCGCGTAGCACAAGAGAGTCCTGGTCTCAGCTGGGGCCCCACGGTTCTACTGTAACAATTACTGATGAAAGCCCTGCACTATTTCCCTAAATTACAGGTCAGGTATCCAGTGCCCTGCTCACATACCAGAGTAAGTAATTATTTTCCCTACTGAAAAATGCTTTGTACTTTTAAAGAAAATTATTCTTCAGTTTTTCCTCTAAAAAGTTAGGGAAAGACTTGTTCAAAATGGCTTCTTTTTTTTTTTTTTTTCCTGTCCTATAATTTATGGTTACTCCACACAGCTTTTTACCCACACAGCATGAGATGAATATACAAAACTGTATATGCACACAGAAATAATGGACCAGAAAAAACATCCTGTGCAACAATTCTATTACATTCAGCGCCTTCCCAAAAATCTTCTTTGTTATTCTCTGTTTTCTAAGGAAAGTTATCAGGGTAACAATTTGGTTTTAAATTTATTTTTAAGAAAAGAGACAAGCTATTCTTCAATATCGTAATTCATTTCAGGAGTTTTCTGTTTATGCGAAGCAGCACTTGGCATGCTCATGCTGCAGACTGCCAAGGCTGCCCTGGTCATCTCAGGAGCAATCTTTTAATGTAGTAATGAGCAACTGCAGCCTGTTCGCAGAGTGATTTCCAATTTTAGTTCATGTGATAAACTCCATTTTCAAAAGATACTTCTGTTACTTCCACTAAACATGACCATACACGACCACAATTAGAAAATGTAGGTCAGTATACATGTATATGTATACATGGTTTGACACTTTATCTTTAAACTGCTTAAAAAATTAATGAAATTTGATTCAATAAACCATTTCCTTTCTGAATTCTGTACTTCAGTAACATAAAGTTGCAACGGAAGGTTTACCACATTATAAATACAGAACTGCATATAAACCTTGGACATCTTTACTTTTAAATATCTTCATTTTAAAATTCGATATTTAAATCTCTCAAAAGTTCTTTAGAATGCTCAGTTTCCAGTTAAAAACTTTCATGGAACATCCTGATCCAATCAATTCCACATATTTGCTATTTCTATTTATAGCACACAAACAGACCACGTACTGTCGTCTTTTTCCCCACCACAGACAATGCCAGGAGTGACTCAGTGTTAAATCTAAGCAATTATTCTAGCTTATACTTCATAACCTTTAAAGAAACTACTTTTTCAAGAAAATGTAAGAGTCAAAAAGTATAACTTTAAGTCTGATTGCTTTTTTTTTGAAGTACAAAAACATCCAAGACTTTAAGAAAGTAAGATCAAGTGGAAAAGCTCCAGGTGAGAGAGCAGAGATAGCATGAAAGTAAATAGGAGTCATCTGTGGGTTGCAACGTCCACGTGAGATGCACTGGCTGGTCAAGAGCCTTCCTGTGTTTCAAGAAGGGGATCCACGAGTATTGCTGTGTGTCACACAGAATGACAGGCACTATAGAAATAGAAAGGTATTATTTGTGGGGATATTTTAAATAAAGAACATGCGGCAGGATTCACAAGACATAGTAATGACTTATGTTGTAGTCCAGTTAAATTAATAATTGTTGTATGAAAATTATGAATTACAACTTATTTTTAAGGCACTATGCTATATATTCTAATGATATGCATCTCTTCATGATGATCACTCAGAAATATGCCTTTATTTCAGCAGAAACTGCATGAAACAGTTATGGTTTGCAGCAACTACATACTGATGAACTGTGTCCCAGGTACCACAGCAGCAGAGGTTATCACACCTGAATTCCCAGTTTACCCACTCTTTGTTTAAGCTAATCAGCTATGAGCCCCAGGTGATATACAGTCATCTGAGATGAACTTTTCACTACTTGCCATGGCAAAAGGTTTTCCAGCCAGCTTGGCTGACACCTTGAGTGCCTTTTTGTGTTTTAAATTGGAGGGGCAATGCCAGGTTCATACACTAATGGAGAGGAATTCATGCAGGCAGCACACAAGGCTAACAACTGCTCTACTCCTCTGAAATCACACACATGTTTAAGCCTGACTTAGAGGCAGCTGAGGAAATGAGGCATGAAGGAGGAGGTGAGCACCAGCAGGCAGGAATAGCTCCCACACCTCATGGGGCTCTGGCATTACATTACCCTCATCAACATTCCAAAAAATAGGGCTTATATTAAAAGAATGGATTGCACAATTATGAAAACTTAGCAAAAATGCTGCAGCAAGTGAGGTCCGACTGACTTCCATTTACTTATGAACTAAGCATTTTTTGATTTAACAAAAGACCACAGTACAGCCAAAGGTCTGAGTGGTTTATGAGATTTTACGGTCTTTTGCAACCTCAGTTCATCTTCTCTCCCTCAAGACTTTGGTACCTAATCTCTAAAAAATGTTCTAGAAAGCCTTTACAGTTCCCGGACCTGTTCACATAGGACAGCAGCTGTCATAACATTTTCCTGCCCTTAACTGAGGGAAGGGCACTTGTAAATACTGTGTACATCTCCTGACAGCAGTACAAGTCCCAGGCTGAATTTTAACACAAAAGAATTAGTTCTTTCAGGAGAAAACACAGGGTTTCTCTAGGAGTTCTTTCCATTTCCCTGATGGCTGCACAGGAAAGCAGACAAGGCAGCACAGGAAAAGTATTTTTCCCCCAGAGTGCACACAAGTTGTCCCTGGTGAAAGCATGGCAGTAGGAAACAACGAAATGATGGCTTCTCAGCTGTCAGCCCCCAAAGAGGAGATAGGGAGATTAAGAAGTGAGGGTCAAAGCCCCTGACTCTGCTGGCTTTGCTTGCAGGGCTTTTCTCTTACCACAGTGATCTGCAGATGCCACTGGCTCCTACTGTCAACTATATTTTGGCTCTTACAGGCCAGTAAAGCCTTTTAAAGTGGCACAGAACAGCACGTGTCTACATCTAGATGGTCTGCTTTAGCAAAGGATCAGCAACTGGTTATGATTAGGTTTCATGTTTACTGGAAACTGTATGAATTAAAAGAATAATTAAAATTGCTTCATTCTTGAGTAACCCATAGTGCTACACTACACATTAGCATAACCTGTAATGGAGAGCTGCCCACAATTACACCCAGCTTCACTTTGTTTCATCTTCTTCAGCCTTACATCCTTACTTCTGGCATTACTTTTATTACCATCAGAAATACTTTGCAGTCTGCTTTTACGTTTTGTGCTTAAAGTTCTCTCTTACTCAAGAACTTCTTTGTTTCAATCAGATAATCAAATGGGATCATTTAATTTGATTTCATATTTTAAATGTTTCTCTCTGTTGCTTTTCACATGATAAACAACGTGGATGAGCTTCAGACACACGCTGGGGTTTATCAGGTTTATACAATTTCCAGTACCTGGCTACAGGCCTTTTAGTACATACTGTTTGTATATATATGTATGTACAATATATACATGTGTGTAGATATATTGCCTCTCCAACAAATTTGCTAAGACCAAGCAAACTATTATTCATAAAACATTTATATGAGTTCTACATAACTCATTACTGAGAATGATAACACAATTATAGATATTAGACAAGTTCCTTGGGGAAAACTGGTATTGAATCACAGTGATTTCATGGGCAGTCACATCAAAACCTCTGCCCGTCAAAATACAGCTTCTGATTCTCCTTAACATACACCCTTCAAACACACAACTTTTTCAGGGATCTGCTATGGGCTCAGGAGGAAAGAAGAGCAGGCAGTGTTGCGTTGCTTTCCCTTCCACTTATCCCTAGCACCCTGCAGAACAAACCAAAACAGCCCGATGTGCTTCTAAAGAACCGTTTAAGTGAACATCTACAATGACCATTTTACTACCTCCCCCTCTGGCTGGCATTTCCAAGCTGCCTTCCTCATGGATTCAAGTGACAGAAGATTCATTGTTGCAAAAAAATGTTGTCAGTAGAAAATTAGCTGTATTAAGTAGTGTACTGAATAAGTGAAATCTTGCCAGTGTCAGGCCTGTTAAGACTATTAAAGGGACATTGTATCTAGAAAGGCAGGGAGGGTTCAGCCACATGCTGAAGCTAAACAGACTCCAAACCTCCTCAGGGTCTGCTGTGTCCAGATCTGTTAATTTGCTTTGGGCTCCTCTCCAGTTCTTTCTTTTACAAGTCCAATTTTTAAATTCCCAATTCCCCTTGCAAGCAATGGCTGTGAAAAGTTAGTGTTTCCTCAGAGGCAGAACAGGGATGTGCACAACCAGTAGAACCAGCAGGAAGAGATTGCCCATACCAGCATTTCCTAGTAGATGTATTCCTTAGCAGATAGGATGGTTTGGTCTTTCCTGCTGCACTAAGGGACAGAGCTGCTGACTTTCACGCATCCTACAAAGACATTGGCTATGACAGTCCAGGCTGTGCACTGGGAAAGTGGCAGCTGAACCCTACAAGAAGGAAACAAACGAGAGGAACTTTATACTTTTCAGTGGACAATTCACTTTTTTTACATACAGAAATCTATCAGCCCTATAAGTACCAAACAAAAGCTTTGGGATTTTGAAAATGGAAGCCTGAGACAGGAAGGAAGGAAAGAGGGAAATGGTATTAAAAAGCTCAAAAGTACCTCTCCACTGGCTCACAATTTCTAATACTACATTATACCTACACTGGACTACTTCCCTCCTTCTGCCTGAGAACTGGAAATCAATCACAGTCAAGACACATCCTGCTCCGCTAGTAACTCAGAGATAAGGAACAGGCCCAGAAGTGAGAGACAGACAATGGAGTTACGGAAGCCCCTTCTGCTCTATGGATGATATGGAGAGCTTTCCATTTCCCTTATGCTGTGGGAACAATGTTCTCTTGCACCAGAACTTCCCCAAATGTGGCATTTAATCAGAAAAGAAAGGAACAGCAATGAAGAAACCAGTAATGAAAAAAAGTCAAAAAGGTTTCCATGCATGGGCACAGCTGCAGAGCTCTTGTGATCACTTACCTCACATGACATCCTCTTGGCCTTTCTAAAGGGCCTTACGCTACAGACAAGAAGTAGTTCATGATTTTTCCTTTATTGCAGTTTCAGCTACAGATAAGCTATTCCCAGTTTTAGTTTATATCAGCACCTAAACTAAGGTCTCAGTCTATTTAAAACCTGGCACTTATCTGGGGGAACTAGTTTCCAAAAGATGCTTTGATGGCCAACAATTTATGAGTAATTTTACAGGAACAGTCACAAAGAGAGGAAGAACATGGAGATGTATAAGAAGAGTTACAAAAACGTCAGTTAAATACTTCTAGCAAAGATTTCATGCTTCATACACTTCTAGAGACAAACCACCCACTAATCAACAAGAGCCGGGAAGAAGTTCAAGGGTACCAGCCTTTAGGACAATTATTTCATGCTCACCAGCTGGGTCGCCTGCTAAGCACTGGAGTGGAAAAGCAGGATCCTGCCCTAGTTTTTGTCTGTGCTAGCAATAGCAATATTCCCTCTCTTCAGGCAATTTTAGACTCCAGTCTGGAGTGTGCAGCCTAAGCTTGGCTCATCCATTCCCAGATTGTGTGATGTCAAATCAAATCCATTTTTTAAATTAAAGGGCTGGAGGGGTCTGTTCATTTAAAGAAAAGACATGCAAAAAAGTATCTATTTACTTTGCACAGATTCAAAAACCTCCAAAATGCTTTCTGCCAGGCAAAGACTTTCAATCTGAACAGGATACTTGGACAGCTAAGAAACACTTGGCTCATCACAGCTACAGAAAAGAGTCTTGTCTTTTTTTTCCAAAGGCTATGTTATTTTCCACTTGATTTCTGCTTTGAAGGTGGCTGTCAACAAACTACATCAGCAAACTGATAACTGGCAATGTTGGACCTGCCACTTATCCGAACAGATTATAGTAAAAAACTGGCTAGATGTAATCTGAGCAAAAAGGTCTAATGAGGTGTATGACACATCAAGCGACAACTTCTCTCAAGGGATCGTAAATGAGGACCATTTTAATGGAGAAATCATAATATCACATTGATTTGTAATTAGCAACTGTAGCTCTGTTGCTCCCCTAGTTTTCACACTTCTCATGGAAGTTTCCTATGTTGCTGTCAACCTTTTCGCTGTATTCCAGCTAAAGCAGAAAAGCTTATCTTGGTTTGAATTCTGAAAAATTATCAACTAAGAAAAGAATCTTTGTATTTAACAGCTTGCCTTTGGATTTCATTAAAGTTGCTCAAGCGTTTCTTATTACTCTTTGCCTACCAGCAGATATTCTAGCTAGTAACATGGCTGTTTATATTAGAGTGATATTAGTCTTACTGCGTTTTGTAATAATTCATATGTTGAGGTGAGCTGGTTGCAGAAAATAATGCTAACTGAAATAGCACAGATTTATTTTAGCATTTGCAAAAAAACACAGCTGTGTTTTTCCAGTTGGTAGCTAATATGATAAATAAGAAAGATGACTTTCTAATTGTTTGTCAGGGTGTTCTCTGCCTCTGCAGAATGTCAAGTGAATCATTAGAAAGTGAACAATAGAGATCTGGATCACAAGTGTAACATTGACGTTCTAAAAGCAGTTTTAAATGCATGCCTCTATCCATTTGTGTCTTTCAGAGTTTCTCTCAATTTGTCTCAAGTTCCTGAAAGAACATGCTTATAAGATGCTGAGATAGATGAAACTAAAATCTTAACTTTTCCTTTAGCTTAGCTAACAATCTAAGTCATGGCCTAACCTATTCTGGACCATGATCTTAAGACTGTTTTTTGGCTCGCTTTTATCATACTGGACTTTTCTATTATTTTTCTAATCTAATTATTCTATTCAATTTCACTGTTACACAGAAAATGTGCATATATGAACTGCCATAAGCAATGTTCCAGAAAACGATCTTGGCTTTTTTTCCTTTGTTTTTACTGATGTACTACTTACATCCCTTCCCCTGTTCAGTATCTGGTCTTTGTGCCATTACAACCAAATGTATATGCTCAGTACAGTGTAATGCTGAAACCAAGTCTGAACATGGTGTATGATTTATGCAGCATGGAGCTACTTCTAAGCTCTACTAATATATCATGTATTAACATTATTCATCTGGTGAATAAAGTAGCTTTTTTGTAAAAGGAAAAAAAAACAAAACAACAAAACCTCCATCTAAAACACACATCTCTACACATCTAAAACATATTAGCCACCAGACCATGTTCCACATCCTAAACATTCTGTTTACAAGACTAAACACGGCAAAAGTTCTCATTATCCACTAAGGTCATTCAGCCCCAGAGGATGCTTCTAGTTAGAAGGCAGGCGGGGAAAGTAGGCCATTCACAGATCTGTCCAGTAAGGGGTCAGTGGTGAACAATAGATTCTCTGCAAGCAGTTTCCCCTACATTTTGCCTCCCATAGCCTTCCCAGCATGTTTCTGGCACTTCAAAAAGGTCTGAGCTGTTTTCCTTACACAGCATTCTGCTAAAACCAAAGTTATCTGTTGGAACAGATAATATTAGTCAAGATTTAAAACTCAGATGGAACCATTTGCTTATTCAAGATAACAGATTTAGAATAAAATCTCTTCCCAGAGACCTGCTACACTGCAGAGCCAAGGGGAGTTTTGCAAACATGTAAACAATTCACTTTAAAGGGGGAAAAAATGGAGTCTGTGAATTCTCATCTACACATTGCTTGGAAATATATAGACCAAAGCAGGAGTGGAAGGTAGTAGAAGCCTGCAAATCTACAAACACAACATTTGGCAGGATTCCAGTTATCTCTAGAGGTTTAAACAGAGCAGGTCCAGGCGAAATTTTACTGCAGTGCTTGATAACAAGAAGCGCCAGTCAGTCAGGGGCTGGTTTACAAGGCAGTGCAGGAGAATAACTGCAATCAGTAAAAATAACTCCAAACCAAAGTCAGGGACACAGCAAAAATAGAGGGTTTCTCATTTTTCCTAATAAGTGTTGTATATTGATCAAGATAAGGACGGAAATGAACTCTTCACCTAATAGAATTCCCACCGGCTAAGGTATATAGAATAAATGATTAATTCCAATGTTGCTTGTCATCACATAAATTGTATGTTTAAGTCTTTGGACATTTACTACGTGGCTGTATTAACACTCCAAAAAGCTTCATTCATTTGTTGGTATAAATCACACTTCCAGTCTGCTTAATCTTTGACAGACAGGTCTCATTGTCTCCAAAATCCCTTGCTACACAATACAACAAAGGCTGAAATGACTCTGTAGGCCTGCCCTGCTACCCACACTGCTCCGCTCTTCCTGCCCATATATCCCTGGAATTCATGACCATGCAGATTACTAAATTACACAGTAGGCCAGGGATTAAGCACAGCCCTTTGTATGGGAGCATCTGAGGCCTGGAAGAAGATTTTACCTGTCACGGTCTGTGCTCATTGGGCCTTGATGAGAGACAGAAGGAAGCAGTGCTGCAGAAGATCACAAAACACTGGGGTGTGATAATCAGCGATCTGTACATGATGACAGGATAACCACATTGGTGCTGTCCTGTACACAGGTCTAGGGACCTTCAGACAGACAATAACCCACTACTTCTAAAGCAGTTCAGCAGCTTCTTCCCTCTTGAAATAAAAGGAGGGAATGTTCCCCGTTCTGATATACCACAATCCAAATAATGGCCTTCACTATACCCAAGCAGAACTGAAAGGTCTGAGAGTTAGGAATGTATCCTGCCGTTAAGCAAACACACCAACAAGCAAAAGGGAGGTGTAGGGTAGCTCATCAATTGTTTTAAATCAGTTGCTAATCAAAGCTAGAATTGCTTCTGATTGCTTTCAGAACACTCAAGAGTTACATATCTGAAAGGAAAAATAAAACCACAGCAAAAAGGCCTGAAATAACAGCATGAATTTAAACACATCAAGGACATAAAATACATTTTATCCATATATACATACAAAAGTCACATTGCTTCTCACTTGAAAAATCAGAAGTCTTTAGTAGGCCTTAATCTTGATATCTGTGTAGGACAGAGGAAAGTTGCCTTCACTCTGTTGTAACTTAGTATAATGATGGAAATTGGGACAAATCTGTAGACAGAGACAGTATATTTTACAAAAACAAGTGTCTTATCTTTTTTCCTTTCTCACTTAAAGATAGTAGGTGCTACCATCTTGTTTGGCTTCCTTTTCTTTGCATGTATATTCTTCATTTCAAACAGCAAATACATCCTCTAGTTTTTATCAGTTGTGTTGATGTAGCCATATTGGTCTGAAAGATGATATTGCACCTCTCATTGTATTTTGCATTCATTTAGAGTGAATAGGAATTATCTAAGGTCTGAGAGATACAAAGTTCACAACACAGTCACTTTTATGGGTTTGTTTCAGACAGCAAACTCTGCTAACAAAATATACCAAATGGGACCAGTGCACCACAAGGCAACAATGCTTTGGTTCAGCATCATCTTATTACATCAAAGAGTAGTGTTAACTATATGCCAACATGATGACATGTCATTTTAGAGAAACCAAACTGCCTCAGGTCTGCAAATAACCTCCCAGCAGCTCATAAAAGACTCGCAGCCCCCCTCCCCCCCCAAAACACTGGGAGGACAAACAGTGGAAGCAGATCTGGTCTGCACAAACTCAGCAGGACTCTTCGGAAGTTGCTGCCAGTGCTCCTTTTGCAGCCAGAACAGCCACTGTTGAGCTACACAAAGTACACTAAGCCCTTTCCCTAGAGCCATCAGCTAGGGAACAGTCATTAGACTGCTGTTTGAGAAAAATAAGCAAACCATACTTTAAATGAACAGAGAAAAGAAAGAATCCTCTATTGATCAACTGCTGCAAACTGGCTTTGTATTTCTCTTGCTCATTAAGTGCCTCCAATTTCAGTTAAACCACAGCTATTTGCACTAGTGTTTTTATACAGGATATTTTTTTAAAGCCTCACACCATGCTGTATCTGCATGTGCAATAAACTGTGCCTTCAGCCACACATGTGCATACCAGCCCCCTTCAGACACCAGATTAAGTTGTTCATAATCCCTGCAGGTATTTAGAACGGCCTTTTAGCCAGTAGGAGCATCAAAACAGTGAATATGAGTTACTGCATTGTCTGTATCTGGATCTCTCAATAAACGTTTGCTTTTATGGAGTTTTGGATGATATGAAGACTCCAGTATCTTCTCAACAGCAACAAACCAGACAAATACAGCTTTAGTGAAGTACCACCCTGATGTCAAGAGGAAGAACACAGGGGAAGCCCGTGTGAATCTGGGGGCCACCTCCCCGCTTTTACTGTCACTCCAACTGATAAAGCAAAGAAACCAGCATACAAATGCTGACTGGCAGTTTCACACATGATCATGGGAAAGGCAGGCTGCAGAGCCATGCTTTCATTTTGCCAGCTCTCAGAGAGGACATGCCCAAGAACAGGACCTGCATCCTGAACACTGGGATTTTACTTGAGTCTCAAAAGAGGCACTGTCTTCTCTTTGCTTTCCAGAAACAGATTTTTTCTATTGACACAAGTAACATTGCAGTGCAAAAGCTCTTATCTGTCAACTAGAATAACAGTGATTTTGTCTTGGGGAAAGTGAAATTTAACTATCCCAAAGCTGTATCTTTGCTAAACAAATACAGGAAAAGAAAAATACATTTTCATTGTCTTTGTAATACTGGATGCAACAGCAAGTGGGGAAAAAAAACTGGGACTTCTATTTGTTTGGTCATGACTTACTAGTATCAAATCAATGTTATTTAGTTTGATAGTTATTTTCTATCACTACACCACTCTACTATTAACAGCCCACCCGGTATTTGTTAAAGAAGCAACTAACTCTTAACACTGACTTATTTTATTTTTCCTCTCCACTGAAGCAGTATGTGAAGCATGTATCCTTTTCCAAATGTCAGCAGCTTCAAAGGCTTGATTTTTTTTCTAAGTATCTCCAAGTCCAGAAGCCTTCCAAGAGAGACTGAATCCTCACTTCTATTTAGCACTTGTCTCTGCAAGAACCGGCCTGCTAATACTATCTTGAAGATATCTTGGACCACTTACTGTAACTTTATATAAATTATGTCATCTGCTTACATTCAGCTATCCAGTAAAGGTCAAATTAGTGATCTATCTTTAAGTTACACAAAGGAATGTTAAGACTCAATGCATGCTCTAATGATTACAAATAGCACACACCACAGCTTCTTGTGTTGGTTTTATGGTTCCTTAAGTCTGTTGAGAGCCTCATGCTCTGGGAGCACAGTCATCTTGTCATGGATGGGCAGCTCAATGCTGCCTCACTCCACTGCAAGTTTAGAGTCAGTGCTAGGATAGAGACCACTTAAACTTACATGCTTAACTAAATCAAACTGCACCAACATACTCTCAGGGTCCTTTTCTGGCTCATGAGACGTTGTTGTTCATGGGATCATTTAATTTTAATTACATTGCAGATCCAATAAATGTATCTTTAAACATCCCTATTACATCTGCAAGGAACACTAAGTCCAAATGCTCCACATTTGAAAGCAGATGGATGAAAATCCAGATCTGGCCTTGTGTCCAGCTACAGTTTGGGATAGTTCCATGGTTTTGTCCCAGCTGTGTGCTTTTCTTCAAAATCAGTACATTTAAGGCTTAGATGAAAAGTTCTTTGGTGCAGGGCTTTTCTTGTTGTTTATACAAAGTACAACTGATCCTAATGTCTAACTGAGGCCCCAGGCCCTGCTGTACTATAAATATTGAAAACAATCATCAGACCAAAGAAACCAGTGTTTTTGTACAAATGCTTTTTTTTCAAATATGACCCATTTGGATGGTGTCTTCCAATCCTGCTGCAAGTAGTGTTTTACCTCCTACATTAATACAGATGTTACAGGACAGATATATTTCTAATTTACTGGAATAATCTGTTCCTTGTACAGAGATGATATAAGTAACCTCTATAGTATTTGTAGTAGTACACAAGCTCAGTGCAAGGAAAGAACAGTCAAGTAACACATAAGCAAAAAGTAATTGATTTAAACAAAATCTCTGCCACAATTCAATTTTCTAGTTAGGTTTGAACACAGAAGTATTGGGAAATTCTGGTATTTTTACACTGATATAGCAAGAGAATAGTATCTCAAACAGTGTGTTGCATAGCAAAAAAACATAAAAATAAACCTAAACAGTCAATTTGGAACTATACTTTTTGTTTCAACTGTAATACAAATTTTATACAGCCCATACAACTCTTAAACCCTATCCAAACAAATGCAGGGGCAAAGTAGAGTTTTTAAGAGTACATACTTAGAGCTGTAGGTTTTGTTTATTTGCAGAACTTGTGCAAACTATTTGGAAATCAATTTAAACATCGGAAGCATTAGCTCAGACTCACCAGAAAACCAAAGAACAGTCTTAGTCATAACTACATTTCATTAGTTCTTCACACTGGAAGAATAAGGCTCCTTACTTCTGGAACACTGTGCCTAAAAAAAAATGCTAAAATCAAATCAAATGCTATATGTTTAGCAAAAAAGAGTAAGCCCTACTAGTTCTGACAAGCAAGTGGAGCTTGCTGTGATCTTGGAAACCCTCCAAAGTTTGTAATCTGAATAGCTAGTTATGCTTAGAAAGAATTAGGGTAGGGAGTTTCTGATATGCAGGAGCATTTAGGAGCAAGCAAAGGGCACTATATCTCAGAAACATAGGTAAATTTGTTCAGAAGCAATTTGTATTCAAAGCTGCCTAAGACCCCAATCCACTACACTCAAGTGAAACAGTTAGCGTTCCCTGATGTTCACATCTAATAGCAAAGTGAGCAGATAAGTGCTAGAGGTGAGTGCTAACCAGATGATGTCTTGCTAGATTTGCAAAATGACTGGACAGCAGCAATGCTTCCAGTGTTGTACAGACTGAGCAAACACTGAAAAACATTGACAATGACTTAATATTGTATTAGACAGACTGCTCCCCAGTCTCTCTAATATAATGCACAACCTAGCAAGTTAATGCATAAATAACCAGCTTTCACTTTGAATACCTATAGCTTTTGTTCTACACATCAGTGAAGCTTTTCACTCACACTTCAATAGTTTAAAAAACATTGAGGTTTGTACATCTGCCTTCAAGTAATACAACTGTTGAAGCACTGTCTGTTTGTGTGTTTAACACCAAGAAACTGGATGATCCTCTGCAAAGTAAGATCAGGCTTTTTTCTGCCTTCTATCAGTGAACTGTTCTCCCATTGGTCTCTGCTTCTGGATGTCAGATTCCATATGTATAGTTACACCTAAGATGGAAAGGAAGGCTAGATCTACAGCCTACAAAAGAAGATGCTTTACAAAGCCAGCACATCCGTAAAACCGTGGTCCAGGACCCCATTAACCTACTTCTTTCCACATAAGCATCATTCAAGTCAGCCAAGCGACTACTTTCAGCCAAGTGACTACTTAATGCTAGCAACTGTTTTCAGCAGTGTAAAGAACAGACCTCCCACAAAGCTCAACCAGGGGAAACTCCGGTATTTCTCTGATACATCTCTGAGAAGAGCAGGAATGCAGCAGAACCAGAGTTGGAATCAAGATCTGGTATTCACCAATATTTCACTAAACACAGTTTTGTGCTTCTACAACTGATACTTATCCACTTTAAACTCTCCTGTCATATACTCAGTAATTCAGCCAGCTCTTAAGTTTTAATTTGGAAAGTTGAAGCAAACTTTCCTTAAGACGTGATTAAACCCCAGGTGTTCTGAATCTTCCCAATATAACTATACTATGAGGTGCAAAGTAAACAGTCTAGTCCATGTATAAATATTTAATAAGACACTTGCGTCTGCAGCAAAATGGAGCTAACTTAGTGTTCCCTATTTATAACATAAACAGATTAGTTGCATGACACATTGTTAGTACAAACTTGCCTTGAATATAAACATTTGCTGATGTATTTCACCAGTAACGTAATGTATAGGAGCAGAGGAAGGATTTACCCTGAAGAGGCACATGTGGATGAAGTCCAATTTTGCAACCTCCTCTCACCTTTTCCTGAAGGTTGTTGAGACAAGTTTCCTATGTGCAACATATTCATTTCAACTGGCAGGGAGAAGGATGACTCCAGATAAAAATCAATAGCAGACACCAGAAGAAGATGCCCATGTATCCCCACACAAACCAGATGCCACCACACTCATGATTACTCCACTTGCTGAAGGGCTCACTCACCAGCCCTTTCAAACAAGGACCAACAAGTCAGATTTCTTAAAACCGAACAACTTCAAACATGTTCACTAACTGCCTGAAGAAAAGTGCTCTGAAAACCTAAGCCTGCAATGTCCTGATTGCCCCCGGCTTTTCCTCGTGACAGCAAGGCTGTCAATGGTATTACTGGACTTGGGTCTGACAGCAACGACTAACGCTGAAGATGACAAAAAGCAGCGTCAGGAAAAGCAGGCTATTTTACCTTCCTTCTCACAAGGTCTCCCTTCTCTACGTATTTACATTGCAAGCTTGAATGTCTCCCTACAGCTCTTCTTACTGTTTACAATGCTGAGAACTCACATACTCACGTACCTAGAGACTCTCATTGCCTATTTCTACTGCTGATCTGTTGAGGGGATGGAAAAGCAGCTACAAATCCCACAGAAGTGTAAAAAGCTCAAAACACTCCTGTCGCAGCTTACTTTAAATTTGCTCTCAGACCAACATTTCCACACGTAAAATAAGTATGTGAGGAATTATTTAAACTCCTTGTAGAAGTGAATCAACTTACATTTAACATCCCAGAGAGCTATTTTAGGAAATAACAAGTAGGACAGGCAGAAAGTAAATTATTTACACTACCATGTATCATGAACAGCCTTAGTAAGCCTCTTTGGGATGGTCATTTGCCATTCAAAACTCAGTTTTTCACTGTGCGTGCCCATGATTCAACTTACTTCCTAAAGTCAGGCCAGAAACATAAAAATATAGGCTTATCCAGAAGTGCAACTCCCCTTTCATTTACAGAATTTCCATCCTCAAAGAGGACCAGGCTCTTCCCTGTGCTAAACTCCATCCATGTATTCTGCCATTTTAAGTGACAAACATATAAACAGATTAACATTGTACTCTGAGTGTAGATCTGACTCCAAGTTGAAGTTCACACTTAGCTGGCACCCAAGCAGGTTGAAGCACATGTCTGCTTTGCTGTAGGCTTTAGATAAATTTGGGTATACGATCAAACACTCTCATTCTCATGCGGCTTGGAAGGGACAGGCCCAAGTTCCCAGCCTGAACCATAAAACTCAGCATTACTTGCTGTTACATAGCATAGCTGGCATGGGAAGTAGAAGCAAGAAGTTAGAGAAGGGATTCAGAGCAGCCCTGCAGAGAAGGACTTGAGGGTGTTGCTCGATGGGAAAACGAACATGAGCCAGCAGTGTGTGCTTGCAGCCCAGAAAGCCAACTGTATCCTGGGCTGCATCAAAAGGAGTGTGACCAGCAGA
>JASSUY010008567.1:0-13416 GCA_032466535.1 Forpus xanthops
GGGGGGGGGGGGGGGCTGGGAAAGAAACAAAACCCACCTCGTTTTGACCCAAAAATGGTGCTCCTTTGTTACAAGCTGGGGAGCACCCATGGGTGCTACACTGCCCCTATGTCCCCAATGAGGTGGTGGGGGGGGGCTATGGGTGCTAAAACTACCTCCCAGACATGATTTCCCCCTTACTAAGGATGCTGGGGGTTGATCCCGGTGCCCCCCGGGGGTGTTTGGGGGGGGATGTTCAAGCTTAGCTTGGATTCTCTGATGTCTAATAGGGGGTTGAACCAGCACATCCTTAGTGAAAGGAAAAACATGGGGGTTTTGTCTTCTTTCCCTTTTCCCTGCGCTTTGCAGGCTGATGGGGGGGGGAGGAGGAGGTGTCGCTGGTAAAAAACTTCATTTCCTCAGGAAACAGAGTGAAAGCTTTGGCCAAAAAGCTGGGACTCCAGGAATTTGGTGCTATTGGAGCTGGGGGGCTTGCTGGACACCCCCCTCCTCAGTGAGCAGGGGTTTGTGCCCAGAGCTGCAAGTTCCAGCCATGTGCAAAGTGTGAAAATAAGGGGAAAAAGTGAAAGGGGATGGAAAAAATACATCATTGAAGCCCCGGGTTCAGCAGTGATAACATCTTGTAGTGAAAGGGTTTTCGTCTCCTGGTTCCAGGGGATCGGGGGGGGGGGGGGGGGATTTTAGGGCTGGAAACTGAGCTTTTTGGTCAAGCAAGGAGAGAAACTGCCTTTTTCTTTTAACCCTTTCCCTTCCCCAGGTGGGTTTTGTGCCTGCTGAAACCCAGGCTGTGATTTGGGATGCAGGGGTGAGGATGGGATTCGGTGTTAACTGTGTTTGGGAAGGCCGGTACTGGAACCAGGGCTGAGCACTGGTGCTTTCATTGCATGCTGAGGCATGGAGTGCTGGGTTCAGATCACTGCAGTGTCCCTTTGGGGACGATGGCAGCAGGATGGGGCCATCCAGATGGGTGCAAACCTCAACCAGGCGCTGCACTGGGGGTGAAGGGATGTGACCAGTGCTGCTTGCCCCATCAGTAGCAGGGGTTGGGGTGGGTTTTGGGGTGCTTTCCCCCTCGGTGGCAGGCAGAGCGTTGTTTTCCCTGGCTGGGTGACAGGGCTGTGCCAGGGGGGAAGGAAACGGTGGCACGATAAGGGCCGGCTGCCAGCCCGTGAGGTTTCCCCTTGTTTTTCTGCTTGGGGATGAGATAAGAGCCAGGCACCAGCACAATGTAATGCCCTGGGGACAAGGAGCAGGGAGGGAGCCCGTCAGCAACCTGAATTCAAGGTGCTGTTGCCTGTGGGCTCTCAGAGGGACCTGATGGGGTGTTTTGGGGTGCACACAGTTCACAGACAGGCTGTGGAGCACGAGCGAGATGGTCGTTTTGGGGTGAAAAGCCATTTTTCCCACTCCCTTCCCAGGTCGTGGGGTTCCATGGCTTGGGGGTCCCTCACCCCGCTGCAGGGCCAGTGGAGGAGGAACCAGCTTTATTCCATGCTGAACAGGAGGTTGCACAACCCGGCCTCGGGGGAACGTGAGGCGGGTTTGGGCTTTGCTCAGTGTTTGGCTCCAGCCCTCATTGCTTTCCGTAACATTCCTGCAGCGTTTGTTGAGTGCTTTACTACCCCGGAGCCGGTCAGGATTTAGCTCTCCCGAGGAGGAGGTGGCTTTAGAGGGTGAAGATTCCTTCCTTACCCTCTTTCCTCCTCCTCTTCCTCAACCCTGGGCTACTGAGCACCTCTGTTTGCCAATCCCCTGCGCAGATGTCGACGTACAAGCGGGCGACGCTGGATGATGAAGACCCCCTGGACTCCACTGGTGATGGTGATGGGTACCCCAACGGCTTCCAGGTAGGGCTCTATGTGTGTTTTAGGGTTAAAAAGGAGGCTTTTAGGTCCTGGTAAGCAGCAAAAGGTGTTGCTGAAGGGTTTTCCGCCTGGGACCAGCCTTTCCGTGGGGCAAAGTCCAGTCTGGCAAGAGCCATGTTGGCTCCCGCTGGCACCCAGAGCCTGTGGGTGCTGTTTGCAATGCCCCAGCGCCCAGTGTTTTCTGCCATCCAACCCCCTTCCCAGCATGTCCGGACTGAGCAGTTATGGTGGCAGTGGGAGCTTTGTCCCCTTCCAAAAGGGATTAGGTTAATTCCTCCCCAGGTAGCAGAAAAGCGGCTTAAAAAGGGCTGAGGGTGGCAAGAAAAAAAAACCCATGCCTGCCAGTGTGCCAGCTCTGGCACTGGAGTGATGCTCTCGGTGCTGGCCCCATCGTTCTGTGCTTGGAATGGTGCTTTCTGTCCCCAGACCAGTGCTCTGCTGTGTTTGTACTTTCCCAACGGGGCCTTCTCCACATCAGGATGTTTCCTGGGGATGTTTTTCGGCCGAGTGGGAGTATCCTGTTAAGGCATTTCCCGCCGCCGCTGTGGCCCCCACCCTGTCCCAGTGCTGGCAGCAGGGACAGGGACGCCCGGGGGTTATGGCTGTGCTCAAGGAGGGGTTCGGGGTGGCACAGGGTAGCAGGTGAGCCTCCCAAAACACTCACCCCGCTCCCTTTCCTGCCATTGTGCCGCCCTTCCTGGCCAGTTTCTGGAAGGCAGCTGCCGCCTTTCCCAGGCCGAACCGTGCCGGATCTGTCGGCAGGAGCCAAGCTCGTGCCGTGGGCTGTAGGAAGCAGAATGTGGGATGTGTCAGTGGGTTTTTCCAGCGGTGGGGAAAGGATGTTGCTCTTCCCCCAGGTGAACTTCCGCGGCTCAAGGAGCACCCCAGGGTGCTGGGCTGAGCGGACGCGTGCCGAGAAGCAGCTTGTGGTGCTGGTGGGGGTGCTGGTGGCCGTGCTGGTGGCGTGTCTGTTGGGTCTCATCTTCCAGTACAGAGCTCGTAAGTCTTCACACCGTGCAGGGATCCTATCCCCTTGAGCAGGGTGGGATGCTGGGGGGGTTCCCTGGGCTAGGATGCTCAGGTGCAGGATGGGATGCTCCTCTGCATCCTTTATTGTGGAGTTTGATGCTTGAGCATGGGATGGGGTGCTTGCCTGAATCTTTCATCCCAAGGTGGGATGCTTGGTCACTGGGAAGGATGCTTAGGGAGAGAATAGGGTTCTTGCCTTCACCCCTTGCCGTGGAATGGGATGAGTGGGCAGGATGCTTAGTATGGGATGGGATGCTGGTCTGTATCATCCTGGAGTGGGATGTTATGGTACAGGGCAGGATGTTTGGGCACCAGATGGGATGTTTGCCCACATCCTTTATAGAATCCCAGACTGGTTTGGATTGCAAGGGACCTTGAAGCTCATCCAGCTCCAACCCTCTGCTACGGGCAGGGACACCTTCCACTAGAGCAGCTTGCTCCAAGCCCCTGTGTCCAACTTGTCCTTCATCACGGGGCAGCATGCTCCCTGGTGAATCTCATCATGCCATCATGGAGAAGCTGAACCCTCATGCCCTCCCACAGGGGTGCCGGCCGTGTGCCTGTCGGAAGCCTGCATCTCTGTCACCAGCTCCATCCTCAGCTCGCTGGACCAGGCTGTGAATCCCTGCGAGGACTTCTTCAGCTACGCCTGTGGGGGCTGGATCAAGGCCAACCCCCTCCCTGATGGCCACTCGCGCTGGGGCACCTTCAACAACCTCTGGGAGCACAACCAGGCCATCATGAAGCATCTGCTGGGTGAGTACATGGGAGTGGTGGGACCTGCGGTGTTAAGGAGCCCCATTAGGTCTGGGGATGCCAAAAACTTGCCCATGGGGGTGTCAGTTTGGACTTAAATCTCAGTGTCAAACCAGTCCGTGACGCATGTGCTGCAAGGACATTGGGAAGCAGATCCTGGCTGTGTTTGCTCTCCTGGCTGCCCCTGGGATTTTTGACCATGATGTTGCAGCTCTTTGATGCTGAGTAGGGGAAGGGTCCTGGCCCTGGTTCTGCAAACCCTGTGGTGGTGTTCCCAGGAGCTTTGAAGTTCAGGATTTGCACCTCAGACTGCTTCCAGAGGATGTGACACCCCAATATCACCCCAAGGATATGGTTTTTTAAATCCTGCTCTATCTTCCAGCCTTGCGAGTGGCTTTTTGGGGAGGCTGGCTGCCAGTCTGGGCAGGTTTGGGGACCAAAGCTCCCTCAGCAGAGGGAGGATCCCAGGCTCAGCCTCTGCGTGTGAGCACCAAAGCGGGGTAGCTTATCCGAGTGACCGGCGGGGACAGTTTGTTCAAGCTTTGAGCAAACAACTGGCTCCTTATCAGCACTTTCCACCATGCTGGGGCTGGTTATCTGGAAAGAGAAGGTTTGGGAAGAGTGTTGTCTTCTTGTCTTTTGGGAGAAGGGGGGGAGTGCAGGAAAAGCTTCATCCCAGCTCTTCCTGCAGAAATCTGGTGCTGGTTTTAGTGGGAGAAGGGACCAGGCCTTCAGCCAAGTGGTCGTGCTTGGCATTTCCTTGAATTCCTTGGAGCTGAGGGACCTTTAGTTAATAAACCCACACGGCTGGGAAGCCAGAGGTGCAAGCTGTGTCATGAGGAACATCAGATAATAAAACCCAAACCTCTCGGGAGGCAGAAATTTGGGGGTGGGGGATATAAAAGGTTGGCTTTGGAGGAGGAGGACTAAAATGGGTTTATTGTTCCTGCCTGCAGGAATAAATAATATCAGGCTGGGGAGCCCTGGAACAGGAGCAAGGGCAGCGCAGGGGGCTGGGTGATGGTGGGAACATCAGAGCTGCTGGAAAAATGCTTTTTTGTTTTCCCTTTCTTTATCTTTCTGCTCCAAGGAGCCAGAGCAGTCGCTGCGGGTGGGAAAGGAGATGTGGGCAGGAGGCCAGGAAGGGGCTGGGGGCCATGGGAAGCTTTTGGAGGCACGGAGGGAATCGCCAGGGCAAACCTCAGCCTAGTTTTGCCCAAATGGGGCTGAGTACTTCTCTGGTGGGAAAGTGGGGGCTCTGTGCCCACGGTGGGCTGGATGCCTGTCCCTGGGAACCTCCTGTGAGCTCCCCCCCGGGTACCTCCTGCAGAAAACACCACAGCCAATGTGTCTAGTGAGGCGGAGCGCAAGGCACAGCGTTACTACCAAGCCTGCATGAACGAGAGCAAGATTGAGGAGCTGCGCGCCACCCCACTCGTGGAGCTCATCGAAAAGGTTCAGACCCTTCCTTGGGGAAAAGCTGTCTCCTCTCTGCAAAATGGGGGGAAAAGCTCATTTGTAGGTTGTCCAAGCACACTCCAGACCCCATTCTGGGTACTTCCTAGGAAAGAGGATCCCCCAGAGGAGGCAGGCAGAGAGAGGTGGGGATTTATCATAGAATCACAGACTGGTTTGGGTTGGAAGGGACCTTAAAGCTCATCCAGGTCCAACCCATGGAATGGGATGAGCACGCAGGATGCTTAGTATGGGATGGGGTACTGGTCTGTATCATCCAGGAGGGGGGTGTTACGGTACAGGGCAGGATGTTTGGGCACCAGATGGGATGTTTGCCCACATCCTTTATAGAATCCCAGACTGGTTTGGATTGCAAGGGACCTTAAAGTTCATCCAGTTCCAACCCTCTGCCACATGCAGGGACACCTTCCATTGGAGCAGCTTGCTCCAAGCCCCTGTATCCAACCTGGCCTTGAACAGTGCCAGGGATGGGGCAGCCACAGCTTCTCTGGGCACCCTGTGCCAGCGCCTCAGCACCCTCACAGGGAAGAACTTAAGATCCTGTCTAATATCTATAGGCATAGATTTATAGGCAGCTTATGCCACTCCTGGGCTCTTTAGCCCCGCTGTGAGAGGTTTCTCCCCCAGGACAGGCATTAGGTGTATATTTGAGCAATTCTTGTTGGTTATTCCTTACCCAAAATCCGGTTGCTGTCTGTTCCCAGCTGGGTGGCTGGAACATCACAGGTCCATGGGCTGGGGACAACTTCAACGCGACGCTGCGGGAGGTGACAGCGCATTACCGCACCTCACCCTTCTTCTCCGTCTACGTCAGTGCCGACTCCAAAAACTCCAACAGCAACGTGATCCAGGTGGATCAGTCGGGGTTGGGCCTGCCATCACGGGATTACTACCTCAACAAGACAGAGAATGAGAAAGTAAGGTTGGATTTGAAGGGGGGTGGATTTGAGCGTGAGTGGCACCCACCATGCTGATCCCCCCCCATCCCGTCCTACACGTAGGTGCTTGCCGGGTACCTGAACTACATGGTGCAGTTGGGGATGTTCCTGGGAGGCACTGACGAGGAGTCAACTCGGCAGCAGATGCAGCAGATCTTGGACTTTGAGACAGCGTTGGCCAACATCACCATCCCACAGGAGAAGCACAGGGATGAAGAGGTCATCTACCATAAAATGACAGCTGGAGACCTAAAGGTAGGGATGGAGTTGGTGAGCATCCCTGCTCCACTGTGGTTTGGGAAGTGGAGGGGATAGGGGGAGGTGATGCAGCTCCTCTGAGGAAGCCTGACACAGCCTGGGAAGCTCTTGTGCAATGGCTTGGCTTGTGTTCTCCTTGGAGGAATCCCACCCTGACCTGTTCCTCCAGCCTCTGGACCACCCCTAGGGCTGGTGGTCATCCTGCTGTGGCACTGCTGCCTATAGACACCAGCCCCAATACCTCCCCCCATCCCCAAAGGGGCCCTAATGGGCTGTGTCAACATCTCTGACACCCGCCCCACTTTCTTTTCCTTTGTGGAAGGAAATTGTTTACTCCTCTCTGACCTTTTGAGGCTGCTGCTGCTATGGGAACCGGCCTCTGCAAATTCAGCTGAATCCCTCTAACTGGGGCTGATGCAGCCGCTTCCAGCTCGGGAAGCAGTTGCCACCCTGCTTCGATGGGTTTTGGGTCCATAGCAGTGGCATGGCTTTTGCAGGAGCTGGCACCAGCCGTGGATTGGATGCCCTTCCTCAGCACGGTGTTCTACCCTGTGGAGCTCAATGAGTCTGAGCCTGTTGTGGTCTATGCCAAGGAGTACCTGGAGCAGGTCTCTGACCTCATCCTGGCCACAGATAAATGGTGAGAGTCCCTGGCCCGAATGGAGAGTGTGCAGGGTGGGCAGGAACTTCCCACTGCTCACTCACCACCTCTTGCTGCAGTCTCCTTAACAACTACATGATCTGGAACCTGGTGCGGAAAACCAGCCCTTTCCTTGACCAGCGCTTCCAGGATGCTGAGGAAAAATTCATGGAAGTGATGTATGGGACGAAGAAGGTGAGTGTGGAGCCCCCAGTGCTCCTACGTCACTGTTAAAATGATGACAGCTTTTTAAACCAAGTCCTTGTCATGTTGTGTCCAAAAGATAGGGGTGTGGGGCAGGTTTTGGGGTGGCAGCTCAAGCACAGGGATGTGGACTTCACCTCCTGGCAGGGCAAGTGGGTGGGAAGGTGGGGTGCTTTGGCTGTGCCATCAGTGATGCCCACTTCTGTCCCATGCAGACCTGCCTCCCGCGCTGGAAGTTCTGCATCAGTGACACTGACAACAACCTGGGCTTTGCTCTGGGGGCCATGTTCGTCAAGGCCACCTTTGCAGAGGACAGCAAGCAAGTGGTACGTCCCCCATGTGGGTCCCAGTGCCAGGAAAGCCACCACGATGGTGGAACCACTGGAGCAGATGCTGTTTCTCTGTCTACCTTATTTTGTTCACTGTACATCTGCATTTGGTGGGTTTTCACTGATCCACATTCCATCTTGGCCTCCCAGCCTCTTCCTCCTCACTGGTGCGAAGGGTCCTTGACCTCTGTGGGGTGGGAGGCCAGCCTCTGGACCAACACTACTGCCTTGTTTTGTCCAGGCAGAGGAAATGATTGCAGAGATTAAAACAGCCTTCGAGGAGAGTCTGGAGACCCTGCAGTGGATGGATGAAGAGACAAGGAAATCGGCCAAGGAGAAGGTGAGCTGTAGGCAGCAGTTGGAGGAGATGGTGGTGGTGGAGGGTGGTGGAGCCGAGTGAGTCTGTCCTTCTACCCCTGGCACCAAAAGCACTTTGGTCTTTGTCACCCCACCAGGCAGATGCCATCTACAACATGATTGGCTACCCCAAGTTCATCATGGACCCCAAGGAGCTGGATAAAGTCTTTAATGATGTGAGTTGGTTGGATATGTCCCTTAGGTCTCCTGTTCCCCACTCCGCCAGGACATGCAAGGATATTCCCATCACCAGAGCCCAAGGTTTCATCCTGAAGGGTCTCACTGATGGGTCCTTCTCGGGGGGCTTTCTGGAGAGCTGAGCACCAGCCCTGGTGTGGCTAGGGCTCTTAGGATCCCTGCCAGGGAAGAGGAGGAGCTGGTTTCCGTAATGGTGATTCACTTTCCTCTTGAGACTCCACAGACGTTGGAGAGGAGGAGAAATAAGAGCAGCTGTAACTCAGCCGGCTCTGAAGGCTCAGATGTGACCATGGAGGGAGGAGCGGGGCTGGGTGGTCACCACACACTACTCATGCCTTGCTGTCTTGCAGTACGAGGCTGTATCTGACCTTTACTTCGAGAACGTCATGCAGTTTTACAACTTCTCAGCCAGGGTCACCGCTGACCAGCTCCGAAAACCACCGAACCGGGACCAGTAAGTCCTCTGCTCCACTTCCCTGTTGTGCCCAACAGGGAATAGCACTAGGATTTGATGTCCACCAGACCATGCTGGTTTTGGGGAGTTAAGTTTGGGCTGATGGCTTTGCATTATGATAAGTGGATGGTGTTGGAGCAAACATCAGGGATGGGTTTATGTAGCCATGTTGTCCATGTCTGTGTCTCTACAGGTGGAGCATGACACCACCAACGGTCAATGCGTACTACTCTCCCACCAAGAATGAGATTGTCTTCCCTGCTGGCATCCTCCAGGCCCCTTTTTACACACGCGCATCTCCCAAGTAAGAGCCTATGGAAATCAGGGAGGGCAGGATTCCCAGATTTTCTCTGGTCCCAACATTTGAGGCTCAATTTCAAGGCTGTGGGAAGCAGCAGCTGCTCTCTAAACCTCAGCATCGCCTCCTTGCAGGTCACTGAATTTTGGTGGGATCGGTGTGGTGGTGGGCCATGAGTTGACACATGCCTTTGATGATCAAGGTACGGCCAGGGCCAGGCAGATGGGCTGCAGGAGGGGTGGGCAGTGAGGTGATGAAGGATCTGTTGTGGTTTTGGCAGGCCGGGAATACGACAAGGATGGCAACCTGCGTCCCTGGTGGAAGAACTCCTCAGTGGAGGCCTTCAAGCGTCAGACAGCATGCATGGTGGAGCAGTACGGCAACTACACAGTCAATGGAGAAGCTGTCAACGGCAAGCAGACCCTTGGGGAGAACATCGCTGACAATGGGGGCCTAAAGGCTGCGTACAGGGTAGGGCTATGGGGCTGGGGAGGTGTGTGGGGCATGGTGTGGTGGCATTGGTGGTGTCCTCTGAGCCTGCTGTCCTCCAGGCATATCAAAACTGGCTGAAAAAGAATGGGGATGAGGAAACCCTCCCAACGCTTGGCCTCACCAACCACCAGCTCTTCTTCGTTGGCTTCGCACAGGTAGGTCACTTGGTGGTGAGCAGGAAGGGTGGACGCATAGGTTTGTGGGGAGTGTAGGCATGTCCAGATGGTCTGTGAGGGATATGATGGCAAAACCTGAGGTCTCCAGAGATGCTGAACCAGATTAGGCTGAGACAAAGCTGGAGCTCCATCTCCCTGGTGTCCATCATGGAATTGGTGAGGTCCAGTTTGGCACCAAGCAGGGTCCTATGGATGCAGGCAGTGGCACTGATGCCTCTCGCCCTCATTTGCAGGTGTGGTGCTCGGTTCGCACACCGGAGAGCTCACACGAGGGGCTCATCACTGACCCCCACAGCCCCTCGCGATTCCGGGTCATTGGCACCGTCTCCAACTCGCAGGAATTTGCGGAGCATTTCAGCTGCCCCCTTGGCTCCCCTATGAATCCCTCCAAGAAATGTGAAGTCTGGTGATGGGCGAGAGCCTGGAGGGAACCAGCTGCTCCATCCGATGGCTGAATTTCCCAGGTCCTTTTGAGAGGCATAAACCACTTCTCCATGCAAGGAACTGCCCAGCTCTAAGCCAGAGCATCCACATTCCCAGGATCATCCGAGCTTCATTCACTGTGAAACTCCTTCATCCCCTCGCTCGTTTCTGGAATGACTTCCACTTGAGGGTCTCTTCTTCCCCACCATGACCAGGCCATGTGTCCTGGCACATGTCCATGGGTACTGCCCTGTATAGTGCTCCAGCCTGGCCCACCATCCCGGCAAATTCCTCATTTCCAGAGGTGATAAAGGGATCCCACAGTGCCGGCAGGTTTGGCTGTGTGTCTGAATGCACCCGATGGACCTTCCTCTCTCCAAAGATGCGCACATGAGGATGGAAAATATTTTAAGATATATTTTTTGGGGGAGGGGAAAATATCTCTATTTTTTTCATGCCTTGTGGAATACACTGGAAAATTTCAGGGAAAATGCATTTAAAAGCCTTTTTTCTTTTTTCTTTTTTTTTTTCTCTTTTTAAAGTAAAAGATGAGTATATTTATTAATTCTTTCTTACTCAGTGCAGCTGGAGGTGCAGCACCCTGTTGTTTGAAGCCAGTGGTAGGACTTTTGTGTATTTCGTTTTAGGTTTAAGTTTTACTGTATTCATACACCACGAATATGAATACACTTTACTATATTGCAGGTTGTATGAAATCAGCAGAAAGATTAACTTCAAGGCCAGGTTGGACCAAGCCTTGGGTGACATGGTCTGATGTGAGGCATCCCTGCTCATGGCAGGAAGGTTGGAACTAGATGATCTTAAGGTCCTTTCCAACCCAAACTGTTTGATGATTCTATGACACTCACTGGGGACAGGCTCTCTGCTGGTGAAGGTGGATTGGGCTGTGGATGCAACTGCCCAGCCCTGAATCCTGCTTTCTCTGGGAGGGGCTTTCCCTGGACTTTGCTGATGGAGACAGTGGGGACAGGGCTGGAGGATGCTGCAGGGCAGAGGCTCTGCTGCAGCTCCTGGGATTAGCTTTCATTTCAGAGGGAAAAGCTGGCATGCCAAAGGTGTCACCAAGGTGGTGACTGTGGGTAAAGCACCTGGAGCACCCTCCTGACCCCTCTGAAGTAAGCTCAGCCGTGAGTTCCTGCCCCAGAAGCTTCCCCAGACAAGTGCAGGCCATTCCTGCTGCTCCTTGTGCTCTGCCATGCCCGGCCTCTGTGCTGGGAAACTGAAACCCCCAAAATCACCCCTTAGTCCCAAATCTCAGTCCTTTCATGGCCGGTTTGGCACTGGGATGGGGACAAGGGGCTATTTTTAATGTTCTTTTTGCAGTTTTAAGAGGAAACCACTGACAGTAGCTCAGGTGCTGCGTGTTGGCTCGTGGGGCACCTTCTGGCAAAGCTGTAGAGGGATTTTTAATATTTATATATAAAAGGAAGGACAGGGGGGATTTTTTTGTAACTATTTTTTCACCCTACATGTGGGGCTTATCGTTATTGAAATAATAAATACTTTTTACTTGGGCTGGAGCTGCTCATGACTTGTTTTATTTCTGATAGCAGGAGGTTTGCATGCCTTTATCTGCATTTTAATCCCTGAACACCACTGGGGCCATCCCATGCTGCCAAAACTGAGCCCAGGAGGCTTTTCCCAACCTGAGCTTCTGTCTGCTGCTTCCCTTGGAGGCTGAAGTGAAGATTTTGTGCCCAAAACCTTCACTCACTGCGGCTGGTTGTTTGCTTCCCACTTCTATGGCACAGCCCCACGCATCTTCCCAGCACGGAGGTCTTTCCCGGATGCTTTTTCCTTCCTCCTAGGTGAATTTTTGGCTGGCCGGTCTGTGCTTGGATCCAGCAGCACAGGCCCTGTGCAGGTTCCTCTCCAAAGGGCCTTATTTATAGCTCTGCAATGCTGCTGGATGCTGCCAGCTTGGTAACACAGGCCAACGTTCATTCCAAAGCGGATGCTCCATGGCTTCATCAAGCTTGCCCCAAAAATGCCAGGCAGGACCTGGACCGCAGGCTCCGTGCTGAGCCTCACCCAGCGCCTGGGGGAGATGATGGCCATAAAACAAGTAAAATCCTAGGTGCTGACTTGCTATTTAACCCTGACTCATTATCAGGGACTGGAATTAGGCTGCACCCCCTGGTTTGACCCCATTGGTAATGAGCTTTTGGGGATACAGAGTGGTTTTGCTGCTGGGATGGGCAGGATTGAGCCAGCAGCGAGTTGGGGACGAGAATGTTGCATAAAGACGACGGTGACGTTTCCCTCATCCTATTTTACTGCGCTTTCTCTCCCAGATTGAGTCATAAATGGAGTAAGAGCGCTTACTTTCTGCTCGCAGGACTCTGTATGAGGCCCTCGGTTCCCTGCCAGAGCCGGGAGCGCGGCCGTGGCCATTGGATTTCCCTGGGATCCGGCTGGAAATAGTGCTGTAGACCCGCAGAGGGCGGTGGAGCTGAGGGAATCGCTGCCTGCGCTGCTGGCTCCGGGGTTGCAGGGCTCAGCCACGCTTACCGGCGCGGGGGTTCAACCTGGATCTGGCCCTGGGTGCCCAAAATGAGCTGAAATTCCTGCATTCCTAAGAGAAGAGAAGCGGTGTGGGTACAAAGCGAAGAGCGATGAAGCAGGGAGAGTGAAGGCTGGGGTAAAGGTGTAGGGAAAGCAGCAGGGAGAGGAGCACAGCCCATGGACCCCATGTAGGATGCTGTTAGAGGTGATTTAGCCATCCAAAAGGGGAATATTTTGGCTCTCTGGTGTGTATTTGTAACGGGGGACCAGGCTGGTGGTGGCTTGGCCACCACAGAAGGGACAACCCCAATGTGGGGAGCCTCAGCTTGTGTCGTGGCAGGGGGATGCTGTGCTTAAAGCTGCTTATGGTGGGCTTGGAGTGATGGTGTTTGCCTCGGTGGGTGTTTGGTTCTCGAGAAGCAGAGGTGGAGGCAGAGCAGGCAGGAGGTGAATCATTCACTCCAGTGCCAGCTCCTGCCGTGGGCTTGCCCGATCCTGGGTGGTATTTGCCTTACTCCGCGCTGAGCCGTGCCCTGAGGGTAGAGACGTTTGCCGAGGGCTGAGCCTGGGCAGGAGGAGGAACGAGGAATGCTCCGAGCAGGGCTGGCAGCGGGGGTTGGTGTTGTTTTCGGTTTTTGCCTGGAAGGTGTTGGAAAGGGATCAGTGGGGGAAAAGGCGGGAGAAGCGCAAAGAGGGAGGCATGCCGTGGAGCATGCTGGAATCTCCAAAAGGAGCTGGAAATGGAACTTGTTCATAGGTTTGGTGGGGCCGAGACAGCCTTTGAGGCTGCAAGAGGCTGAACCCACCCATGTGAACTGTTCCTCTCATGGAATTCCAGCATGGTTTGGGTTGGAAGGGGCCTGTACATCACCTATCTCCAACCCCTGCCATGGGCAGGGACACCTTCCACTAGAGCAGCTTACTCCAAGCCCCTGTGTCCAACCTGGCCTTCAACACTGCCAGGGATGGGGCAGCCACAGCTTCTCTGGGCACCCTG
>JASSUY010008568.1:0-74925 GCA_032466535.1 Forpus xanthops
AGTGGGATGTGTCCCTGCCCATGGCAGGGGGGCTGGAACTAGATGATCTTAAGGTCCTTTCCAACCCTAACTATTCTGATTCTATGATTCTATGCAGCTTTTGTTTTATGTATTAAAATGTCCCTATCATAACCCAGGAGTTTTCTTACTTTTACCCTTCTGATTTCCTCCCCCATCCCATTGGTGGGGAAGTGAGTGAGCGGCTGTGTGGTGCCTAGTTGCCAGCTGGGTTAGACTACAACAAATTGATAAAACAGGTTGCTAATTCAGCATATTCAGGTTTTATTTTTTCATTCTGTTGAAGGTAGCAATCAAAGCCGTATGGATGGAGAAAGCTCACAGAAGGTAAAAGCTGTATGGATGGAGAAAGCTCACAGAAGGTAAAAGCTGTATGGAGGGAGAACGCTCATACAAGGTAACAGCTGTATGGATGGAGAATGCTCATAACAATGTACGCTTCACCTTTCAAGTTTTATTTGCTGTTTGGCAGCTTGGGTCTGCCTTTCCAGCTCTCTGTGGTGTGAGGATGTCGTGGTTTAAGCCTCTCACCCACACAGTTTTGTTCACTCACTCCCCTCTCTTTTTTCCCCCCACTCCCGGAGGGATGGGAAGGAGAATTGTAAGAATGCAACTCCCACAGGTTGAGAAAAGAACAGTTTAGTAACTAAGGTATAGCACAAACCACTACTGCTACCACCAATAATATTACAATACAAGGAAAGAGAGTACCACTGCTCACCACTCGATAACAAGCCTGACCAAACAGTGCATCCCCACCCTTCCGGTCTCTCCCCCTCGTCTTTTCCATCCTGGGCATGATGTGCTATGGTATGGAATACCTCTCTGGTCAGTTTGGGTCAGGTGTCCCATCTCTGCTTCCTCACAGCTTCCCCTCCTCCCTGGCAGAGCATGAGACTCAGAAAGTCCTTGGTCAGAACAAAATATTCCCAAGCAGTAACTGAAAACACTGGTGTTATCAGTGCAGTTCCCAGGCCCAAAATCAAAACCACAGCACTGCACCAGCTACCAAGAAGGAGAAAAATGACTGCTATTGCTGAACACATGACAGAGGAGAGAAGGACTATATAGTGGTTATTGATCTCAACTATAGTCCAATTTTTCCAGTGCTCAGATTGCAAAGTTGGGTGTACACTTGTATTTTTTGGTTTTCTGTACCTGCACCTCTTTCTCACCACCCCCACTTCCTCCAGACACTCAACACTCCCAGAGAGGCATAATGGGATCAGAGTATGTCCTTTGGTGATTCAGAAAAATTCTGAGAAGTTCAAGAAAAAAAGAAAGAAATTAACAGGTCACTACGAAAACTACATAAATAAGTAAGACTAAAAGTGGGGAGACAACCTAAGCTCAGTAAGATATGAGTCTGAGCCCTGATATGCAATAGAAATTATACCTTAAGAAAGCAGAGCCAAAGCCATCCACTTTGTTATTTTCACAGTCAAATTAAGGACCCTAACAATACCACCAAGGAAAGGTTTGTCCTCTGCAAACATAGGTGAGATCACAGTCCCAGCTGCTGCTCGTATTTCTGTAAAAGGAACATCATTCCCTCTTTGCTGCATAGAAGACTTACCAGTAGCAGATACCATGCAAGGCCTCAAACAGATAACAGGCATATCATCAGCAGTGAGCATGAGACTCTTTCTCATGAAAGCATGTTTTTTTTCAGCAAGCCCTCCAGACATTTCACTTGAGGTGTGAAAGGCCTGGAAACTGCTATGGCCACTTCTGCTGTTTCCATGTTAGCTATCTGCACAGAAGTGATTAAAATGTTGCAGTGTGCTCTGTATCTTACTAAGAAAAATCTCAATGTTCTCACATGGCAACATTTATTCTACACTCAAAAATGTTGTAGTACCAAAGCCAAAATATTTTACTGTACTCACTGCTCCTACACATGCTCCTGTACCTAGTACAGGACACAAAGTGTGATTATTTCTGTATGGAAACAGCTGGGCACTAAACATTTCCAATGCTCCTATGGTAAGCTCACAAACCATTTGCCACCACACAAAGCATTGTGGAGGCCAACAAATGCTTCAGGTCTCTGACTCAGTTTTATAGAATAAATAAGTCTTTTCTACTTTCCATCCTCACTACTTTCAGCAGAACAAGATCCACATCTGTAAAAATCTCCCTTTGTAAGTAGCTTCAATGTAATGTTTTACTGCCTGAGTGGAAGGCCCTGTAACATGGCCAGCTGTCCTGCTTCCAGACTCCCTTGATGATGCGAATCTCCAGCAGAGGAGTGTGCTGGGTAGCAAGGAGCAAGGACATGGTGAGCTGTCACACTAAGGTTCATCAAATCTCACATATGCATTTATCTCACTTTTTTTCCACCTCACTCTTTTTATTCTAAAATTAACAAGTATCCACATGGAAAGCATGTGACCCACTCTTCACGGAACTGAACTGCAGAAATACTAAAGATATATGAAGGAGGTATATACAAAAAGTATATAACCACATGCTTTTGCATGTATTATGAAATACACCCTGTGCTTTTGCAGTCTTATTCTCCCCAAAAAGGGCGCAGGAATTATCACGGATACAATGAAGCGTAGACTGCTTTCCCCTCCTCTATCTTCATTGCTTACCTTCACTAACTGCATGAGGCTTAATAATGCAACAAGTACAGTTTGTGAATTTTGCACTGTTGACTGGTCCACGACCTCCACTGGAGGGAAAGAACAACTCCAGCTCCTGAAAAGAATTGTAATTGAATACATTTTAGATTGATCTACCTGTATGCATCAGCCTTTATCATAAGTAACAACACCTGAAGTATCCATAGCCACAGAAGATAAACCATAATTATAGATTTTTTTGGGACTACAAATACTTTTTCCCTATAATATTCTCTCAAACATATCTTTCCCTCTTTGGCACCACAGCTACAATCGTAAAAACATAATTAGAATTTTTATTGCAATGTCTCCCTTCCCCCTCCTGTAACACCATCCATTTCCATTCAGAACATCCAAAGCACTGCTGCCATAGCCCCAGCCATTTGGGAAAGGTGTTCCTGGTTTTCTAAGTTCTCTCTCTCCTTCTTCAGTATCTTTACCAAACCCACTTCCACATATGCATATTTTATCGTCCCTCTTTTCACATAATCTTTTCCATTACATGAACAAGTATGCAACCACTATCCATTGTTCAGTATCCTTTCTTTCCATATACAAAGCTGACCTCTATCCCATTTATTCTTTCATTTTCTCTTAAACACTAGAATTGTTGACTCATGACTTAGGGACACTTTTATATTTTTTTTTTTAATCTTACTGAATTTGAATTGATGAACTCAATTACTCTGATTTTGGGATTAATCCCTTTGCCTCCAATCACTTCCTTTCTCACCACCATTACCATTCGGATAACATACAGCTTGGGTCTTAGACCACACTGGGGTGAGCTTGGCAGCCAGGTTTCTTTCCTCAGTGGTATTTTTTCACTGCTTACTGCCAGCTTCATGCTTTTTCCATACCATTTATTCACATACATTACACAATCTGCCAATTAAGATTAGTCAAATACCCAGAATGCAGATTTCATTTCACACCTATTGGTTAAATCAGTAAGAGTTGATTGATAAATTTCCATTTAAGGGAAATAATAATAATATCATGGAAATACTATTATCAAATCTATTTGATTTTTTTTTCTGTGTAACAGCAGCAGTGTTAAAGGCCTTTTCTTGAAATAGTCTCATTTCATTTACTCGCTCAGATCAGATGAAATAGACTCAGCTATCTGCCACTCTTTAGCTCATGACACTGACAATTCTTGTAATCCTACTTGAAAACAATTATATAATTCAAACAAATTGATCTTTTAATAGAAGGGAAAAAATATTGTTTTTCTTTTAGCAAATACTCCACATTTTAATTGGGCACATCTGAGACAAAAGGGTTCATTTCCTGCATTCCTCTGCTGATAAAATGCTGCGTGCTTCAAAGACTTTGTCCCACTCTGTTAACTGAAGTTTATTTTAGAAGAAAAACCCAGGAAAGGGCAGCAAAATATTTACAATAGTTAATGCTTTGTTTTATCCATTACAAGGATAATCAAAGGAAAATAACTAAACAATGCTGAAGCACTAATATGATGAAATGACAAACTATAAGCAAGTGGAGCAGTAAAAATTCTTTTCCTTTCCCTTTATTCCTTATGTAAAAAAAAGCCAAAATTTGGCCTGCTGAGAGTCAACAGCTTCTAGTATACCAAAGGCATGCTTTCACATGTCATTTAGCCGCGCAAAGAAGAATGCAGGCTTCCACTCTAACAGTTCATTTTACAATACATTCATTTTGTGTGGCTGATACCAATTTTCCTTCAGAAGAGTTTGTTTAGCTCCCTGTATCTTATATTTCTTTCAGTAAAGCTTCGGCAAGGTGCAGCCAACTAGTTTCCATGGCAACTGCTATACATCCATAGAATACTGAGCACACTAAATTAAAATAAGCACAAGGGGCACAATTTTGGTTCATTTATTGAAGGTTGGTATCAGTAACACTACAAAGATTTGCACACCTGCAAATGTTTGGCAAAATAATCCCATAGTTATAAAAACACTGCACATGAAGGCGGCCTTCAAACAGCATTTCAAGAATGACAAAATGCAAAAACAACAACAAACTAAGCCAAAGCACTTATGCTTCTAATCAAAATTTTATGCTAATAGATACACTGTCAGATCAAAAGCTGGCAGAATTGTCACAATAGTACACAGGAACAAAAAAAAACCTTTTACCCTTATATATGAAGACATCTTGTTATTTAACCAGAACTACAAATACTTTTTTGACTATAATTTTCCTTCATCAGAAAGGATCAATGTCGTCCAAACTCTTTTGACTCTGCAGTACCTTCATCAAGTGTGCTTTCAGGTGCAATATATGATTTCTTGTCAAAACCAGAGGCACATGGAGAGGATCCAGCAGCCCAAGCACGGTGCAGATACATGAGATGAGTGCTTGACCAGCAGAAAATAGCCCACACTTTGCTATGGCACATAGAAGCTAACCAACTCTTCCCTCACCACCGGGATATAATCTCTATATATACTTTCTAGTATATAGTAACTCGCAGCTTATTCCATGGCAGGTCTCTTTTCAGTTATGTTACTGAAGCTGCTTCAATTTTAATAGAAGAAAGACTGGGATCTAGGAAGCAACAACTGACATCTTTTCACCACTGGTCTAGAGCTAAGATACCACAGCACAGTATCAACCAGTCACGAGGTAAACTTAATTCTTGCCAACATTTATCAGCATATCTACCCCACAACAAGGCACACAGTCACCTCAATTCTGTAGAAATGCTCATAGTATCTATCATTCAGTCCCAGGGCTTTTTCTTACCACTAAGGAAACACACACTTGAAAACAAAGCAAAACAGAACTGATCTCTTCAAAGCCAAGCCCACTGTACTACCTTTCAAAATGCAAAGCACTATGAAGTGGCCTGTTTTGGTAATTATTCATTCTGAATAATAACAGTAGAGAAAAGTAAGCTGCAGAGGTCTACTGAAAACTATGGAGGAGAACAGATAAGCGAAACACAGGATGGCACAAATGATTCTGTTTAATCCCTTTCTTTTGGTGATCAGCATTGGTAGGCTATACGTAGATAATGCAGACTGCAACTAGCTCAATGTTTGTGATGTGCAGAAGACATTAAAAACTACCGGGCATTCTCTCCTTATCAAAGTGCCCAAGGTTCCCCTTTGTGAAAGGGATAAAGTGTCCGAAAAGAAAAATCTTGTTTATTTTTCCATGCTAAAAAGGATCTGTGAGGAATATCTAAACTAGTTCTGAACTCAAGTGGGGAAAAAAAAAGAGGAATTCCTGACCCAGCTGTTATCAGTAAAAGTAAACCTCAGTCAACAAACAGACAGAAACTTACTTGAGCAGCTGAAGCAACTGAATCTGGGCCATGAGCTGCATTTCTTAGGCCAGTATGTCCAAAGCTCCCTCTAATGCTCTCTGGTGCATCAGTCTGTGCTGCTGCGGAGTTTGCTGGCCCCAGTAATGTTTTCCATTTACAAACTGCATCATCTCCTAAGATTTCCATAGCAACAATAGGACCACTCGTTATGAACTGGAGAAGCTCACTGTAAAATGGAAACAGTACATGGTGATCCATGCTGCAAACTAAAACCAACAAAAACATACGATCCAGCAAGGCCTTGAGCAATTTGATCTAACTTCAAAGTTAGCTCTGCTTTGAGAAGAAAATTGGACTAGGTGATGTGAAGACACTCCCTTCTTATTATGGTTGTAGAGAAAGAAACAGATAAGACAAACTCACTCAAGCTACCGCATCGCATGTTAGATTTCAAAAGAATTTTTCAAAGACTGGTACTAGAAAGAGACCCTGCTAACCATTTGCTTGACAAGAGCAATTCTTAAACATGTCTCCTCTGCACAGCAGGATATCAGGATTCTTACATGGCCTGTGTGCTCCCCACTCATGCAACTTCAGCACTGCTACCAGGATGGAGTGCTCACTGCCCCAGGGATCTCTCCCGTAGATTTTGCCCAGCCAAAATCCAAAGTGAGAGAGAAGGGAGAAACAAGATTTGGAAAGTCAGTGGGGAAGAGGAGCCTTAACTGCAGTTATCACATCCTGGCATAAGCAGAAGTCAACTGACTTTAATGGGATGAATGTGACTAAGGAGAAGAGATTGTCAGGGTCTTCTGTCCTGACTATCTGACATGGAAAACAGCCATACAAAATTGGAAATGCAAACATTCTATTTAAAAAGCCTAACAGTAACTGTAATTCTGTGTCTTTACAAAACATGCAGAAAAACAAGCCTGCCTTTTCACTGTGTCTGGACAGAACCAACAAAGAAGAAAGTTGGCTCAATGCTTTTTGTACTACTTTCTCATAAGAGCAGCTTTGCACAATTATAATTGTGGATGTGTATGCTCCTTCATCTTATTCTCAATGATCATTTATGCAATGGTCCATGGGCATGAAGAAAAGAGAAATCCTATTAGTTTTTTTGCTAGAGGAACAATGTTAAAACTAGGAGAAGTTACATAAAAATAAAGAAACTACACAGGAATAAGCTATTGGGATTCAGGTTGTATTGATCTGATACTGCTTGTTTAGGATATTGTTAAATGGCTTACACATACATACACTCGAGAAAAAAGCAATTCCTACAACACTGCTTATGGTTCAGACTGATCCCAAATATTCAATAAATTTTAAACATTTAATTATTTAATTTGACATTATTTTCCAGACAGGTAGAACTCACTAGAATTGACTAGTGAACAAGCAAACTAAATCTGAATTTAAAGACAAGTAATACAATGCTAAATATAATTGAGTCAGAGATTTTACATTTCACTGTCTTGAAGATTCTTGCCCTGTTTGATCTGTAATGCTTTACAACTATTTGTTTCTAATTGAGAGAAAAATCCTACATAGAAGATGTAGGACTGTAGCATGGGAGACCAGCATACCACAATGGACAAAGGCTACATTTTCTGAGATAATAACCATTAGCATAGATAGACATCTATGAAATAACACTACAGGCAAAATTCTTGCTTATTTATCAACATATTCAAGCAGGTTTATTCAGCAAAGAAAAGGCAATTCCAAATCCTCCTCTGATCTCCAGGGTGGTCAGACGTAGCCTGGGGCCATGTCTCTGTGAAGAGCTTGAGTCTGAACCCACAATAATCAGTTGCTGTTGCAGGACAGCAGCTGGCAGATCTTAATAATCAGAAACCTCATTACAGTACTGCAACCAGGTCTTTTGACCAACTGAGTGCAAACCCAGGATCCAGCATGGCTGAAAAACACAAGGAAGAGCTGTACCCTTTTCCTAGAAGAGGCAGACTGCCAAATCCAGAGGGAGGAAAGGAAAGCTGTTTGTTGACACCTTCAGGCAAAGTAGAAATGACACAACCTCTAGTATCAATCTGCTCAGTTATCACAAGACTAGGGTTTTCATGTTAAATGGAGCAGTCTAGCACCATGGAAGTTAATGTTTTGTCCAAGAACAACTATCCTTTCAGTTACTTACAATTTGGGGTACTTGCTACCAAATCAATTATCACAGCCAAGTGTTCCCCCTAATTATCATTACCTGCAAGCTCTACCCTGATCCTAAAGATGTTCCTTCCCTTGGCTTTGAAATTTTGCCTTGGTAGAAGCATTTTCACTTCTAAGAGACCAAAGACATTGCCCTGATACTATCAGGCTGTAAAAAGTGTGAGTTAAAACCCTGAATAGCTGAAGTAAGGATCTGTTCCTGGAGGAAGATGAACAGGATGCATGCTCTGCAAAGGGCTCCACTCAACTAAGGCAAGTTCTGATTTTCCCATGGTCTTGCAGTACCAATTATGACAAATGAAGCTTGTGCATTCATTAAACAAGCTTAATTTGTGTCAAGCTGAAATTGATATACTTACTTATAAAAAGGTTTTGATTGATGATCTACGTAGAAATCAGCTGCTTCTTTTCTGAAAGAGTAAAAAGACATATAGATAAATATACACACACACATATACCTATATATATATATATATGTGTATATATATATATATATATATATATATATATATAAAAACCACCCTGAAACCACAAACTATCATTCATCTACATGTTTCCACAGGTAATGTCTTCCCAAGCTGGACAGTTTCTGGAATGTTCACGCTCAGTAACAGAAACTACATTTAATTTTCTGTCATATTTTGTGTGGCAACAGGTATAGCTTATAGCCGACTCCTCCTTATGCTCCTGCTCTGGGAAGGAAGTAATTACTGAAGCCCATAGCATGGACTTTCAAGGACACTGATGGTCCCCACATTCCCAGTTTGAGTAATAAATGCAGTAGAGTCACTTTGCCAAAACATCGTTTTCATCTTTCATCTTGGTTTGAGTGTGTATGTTGTCTAATGAAGTTTGGTTTTAAAGCATAAATAAAGAATTTGCCTGCTTCACTGGAACTTATTTCCTTATCAAGGCTAGTGTTTGATTATTCTGGTGCATAACAAAATATTGCATAACCTGGTGTCTATTCAAAACCCTCTAATTTTACAAGTCACATCAAGAGCACAATGCCCTTCAGATTAAAACTTTTCTCCCACACTTTTCTACCTGAAAACTCAATTTGGTCTTGCATTTTCCCTCAGGGAACACAGCAGTTATTACATAGAGCTTTCTCCCAAAGCAGTGGGGTTTCTGTAATGAGGGGCCTCCTTACATTGCCAGGCAAATAAAGGCCATTAGGCATATGTCTGTACCACAGCTGTTACTCAACCTTTACCCACATACTAGAAGCAAAAAGATACCTTTTGAGACAGGGTGGTGGCCCTCTCCAAGTTCTGCATTGCCACAGCCACCCTGCTAGCAGAACTGGGCTCAGCTAACCAACTACACAAGTTTCAGGGATCACGGTACAGACCCAATATCCATCCACAGGTGGGCACACCATTTCACCCCATCACCCTTGCAGCTAGCCAACCTACTCTCTTCCCTGCTTCTTCTCCAGCTGCCTCTCATACTTAACCCTTGCTTACGGCACTGCTTTTTCTGTATGGCAACCACTAGAGAAATCTGTGGAGTTTTTCAAGGCTAATACTGCTATTTCGCAGCTTCAAAATTCCAGTTCAGAAGCGCAGGCTTGCTCTCGGCTTGCTCCAAAACCTGGTGTGTACCACTTTCTGAAGCTGGAATTTATGGAGAAGGACAAGCTCTTCAGGACGATTGACAGATGAAAAGAAGCAAAACTACTCACTCCTACTCTGGATATAAAGATCATAATCAAAGCAGAGCTGCAGGGAGAGTAAACGATTCCCACTTGGAAAACTATTTTCACCTGCAGAAACAACCTTGTGGTTTTTTTTTTGTCTCCCTGATTTTGCCGACTTTGGCTGAAAGAAATCACCTGAAAGTTTTTCAGATAACAGATTCCAGGTATGAACAAAGGCATAGTTCTGTCAGCTGCAATGGAACTTTTCACATCTCTTCCATTTGAAGTCCAGACTTAAGCCAAATATTGCCAGAGGAAAGAAATAACCTTAAGAAAAACTTAAGGAGAATTTCATTTTCCTAACCTTGACAAATATTTGAACATTTGCAGTTTTCTCCAGCTTTTTTATCAAAATGACCACCTGCTCACTGGAAATTAATAATTCCTGGTTTGTTGCTTTCAGTTCAATATAAGTATGAGCCATTCAAAATTCAGAAGATTTTAATCGGCCATACAGCTAATATGCTTTCCTTTCATTTCATAACTAAGGCAGAAACATGATTTAAAAATTATGCTAGTCACAGAAACTCCTGCAATCCCAAGTTTCAAACCTACACTCTGCAAATAGCCTGAAGTTTTTGCTTACAATTCACTATTTCATCAGAAAACCTGCTTCTGAAACTAATCCACCAAATAATTTTGGATAGCAAATACGAAAAAAGGTATGCAAACAGATTATGCATCATAATTTCTAAATGTGAAGAAATATTTGGGGGATCTATTTCTGAAACAAATTGAGTTCTACTACTCAGTTAAGAATTCCTACTGCAATAAATACAAAATTGCAGTTGTGCTGTACAACTTAGCTTCTTTCTAATTTCATCTTATAAGTTCTCTGCTTTTAAAGAATGGAAAACAGCATTCATCTGGGAATAACAGACTGAACTGATGTATGATTACATGAAGAGACTAGAACGCTGACCTTTCAAAGCAGGTGCCTGCCCTCACTTTCATATCCTGCCTACAATTTTGACAGAAGGCATGAATCTACTTAACAGTGATTGCAAAACAAATGTCAGTAATAATCCATTCAGAGAAAGCAGTAGATGATGACTCTGGTTTGAACAAGCACGCCTGCAGAGACCTAAAGGCTGAAGACTTTGGCAAAGCCATAGTTCTATCATTTTAAAATGCCACAGTCCCAAGGAACAGAGTACATAGTAAGCAGAGAAACCACAAATACTCAAGACAGTCTTTTTTAAAGTATATCCAGCACAACTCAATCTTGTGGTTTTTAATAATTGCTTCCAATTATGTAAGAGAAGCAGGAATTTTTATATAGCAATAGGCAATAGAAGTTCAAATCTCAAAGTTGTCTCTTCAGTGAGTCAACTCTAAAGCACATGACTTTGCTCGACAGTTCTTCAAGTTCTCAGACAGATGCTGAAATACAGAACCACCCAACAGAACACTGCAGGATCAAATATCTCAGACTGTAGGACAGCAAGCAACAAATGCTGGTTTGAAAGACATTATCAATTGTAAATTAGCATTAGAAACCTGATTGACCTCAAGAACTGGAGTTTGACGGAGGACCTGGGACCAGTACCATCAAACAGTGCAGCAGATGAGTGCAGAGACAAGAGGTGGAAGTCACAGTTGTTTTATCAGCATCTCTGAAAGCCAAAAAGGTTCTGAGGCAGAACAAAATTGTTCCTGACCTCACACAAACCATAAGAAGACATGAACATGGTATTATGTAGAACAGATAGCTTTTCTTTTCATAGGCAAGTTGCATACAAACATGTTTGGCAAAGCAGCAATGAAGAAATGATGCAGTAACTTTGGGGAAGTTGACTAAGGTAAATTAAATGTTTTCTTTCCTCTGCAGCATGCCTTTTTTTAAATCTTGTGGCTCAATTTGATAAGGGAAGAACAGTGAAGGTTAGGGGGGATTAGGAAGATGCAAAATCTGTCTACCCCTGCCGAACCATCAGAAGACCACTTTGTCTTAGACTTCCAGTGATAAAAAAATACCAAACGAGTAAGTGCTGGTCTGAGAACACAAATTAAGTTAACGGATAAACTGACAGCAAACAAACTGATGCTGTTTTACAGTCAACCCAATTATAATCAGCAGTATGGTTCACATCAGGAAGCTATGAGGTAAGAACATACAGACATGTCAGTAAACGCTGCTGAATTGCTAAAACTACGGTAGCCACCTTGGATTCATACAGACACATTACATATTTAATGACACCAGGCTCATTTGCACAGAACTTTTTAACTCTTAGCTTAATTCTCTTACATGCTTTCAGAAACCTACATGATTATGAAACCAATGAATCCCCCCTCTGTTATCCACTGGAATGGATTTGATGTGCAGAGCAACAGAGGATAGCTTCAAAGAAGGCTCTTATCCGCAAAAAAAAAAAAACCATTTAGATAGACTAGAGCTAACCTTAAAAACATCCTTACCTTGAAAGCACCATCATTTTGGCTTTAGTTATTGTAAATCCTGCATTAATAATGATATCAATTAATTCTCCAATCTTGGGCACAGCATCAGGTTTAATCAAAGCCAGTGATCTGGGAGAAAAAAAAAATAGAGCGACACAGCCAACGTTACTTTTCTTACAGCATTTGGTGTGCATGTGGAGTTTATATTCAGACAAAAAAACATCACATCAAAGACAGAAATTCTGCCACAGTCAAATACCCCAGTCCCAATGTCTCATCAATTTCCATGCTGTTCTTGAATGTCTGCACAACACATTCTGATAAGAAAGAGCTTTGCACATGACAATTTCCTCAGCTTTCTAACAGAAGTCAGCCCACAGAGTTCCAGCAGCTTTTATTTACTGACTTCTCCCTTCCCTTTCAGAGCATACAATCTGACCACTTCATCATTAGCTAGTGTATGCCCCTGCAGCCCCTCAGCCATAGCTCTAGGTTAGAACACAACTGTTCTGTTAATGTCTTCCTATACTTGCTCATTTCCCTTTTCCCCTAATTTTAATAATTATCTACATAAAAATGAAGCTGCTAAAATTCTGTATTTAAAAATACTACTTAAACCTGCATCTCTTAAAAAAAAAGAATAAAAAATCAAAGTGAAATGATTGTTTTATTAGTACTTTTAAAATATTTGGAGGCCTCAGTGAAGAGGTCTTACTGTTCTTTGTACATTACAAACACCTTAATGGTATATAATTTGAATGCCAAATAGCTGACACTGTTAATGGACACAATAAAAGGTTGGCAGAGGAGGTATTAAGTCTCTTATACTGACTGACAGCTATATTCTAAGGGAGACCAATCAAAAAATTTCTACACTCTCCCCCACATCTTTGTCTCCAAGTACATCCTGTCTTCTCGATAATTATCTCTTTATACTATACATCCTCAAGGCCAGGACTGTTTTATTAGCGCACTTTGCACAGCACCAAGTATACCATCAGCATTAAAGGTATTATTAATAAAAAAAAACAAGCACAAAAAGAAGGTTGTTAAATGGCATCTTCTATTTGCATTCATATTGTGGTGAGTCAGCTTCAAATGTGCTCAGCTTACAAATCAACAGATTTAATTTAATCGTGTGCCTCAGAAACTCTACATCTCCAAGAATCCTGAAGAACTCTGTCCATCTTTCACACTGTTACAAAAAATGAAGGCTGTCCAAGATGGAATTCTTCACTGCAGTATTTCCCTAGATGAAAGGCAAAATAATTGCAGATTTCTCATTTTATATACCAGCATAGAAATGGAAAGCTGCCTTTAGGTTAGCAGTAATATATTCTAGCCAGTGCATTTATGCTTAGGTTGCAGGAAATAGACGAACTTCCTCAACATTTACCTTGAACTGCGACCCCAGATTGACAGACACTTTGGGAACAGTTAAATCTAAAATAAGGGAGGTGTTAGGATCAGGGAATGTAATGAGGAAGATTTGAACATATGCAACATTTTCATGTGAAACTAAGGGGGAGATACAGATGACCTTCAGAGCTCAGAAACAGAGATTTCCTCAAGCACCAGGAAACATACACACATACCAGCTTAGGCTCAGATCCATTGGGAAATACAACACCAAATGACTGCTGGACTGCGGATAAACTGCATGACAATAATCAACCAAGCCTATGCCTCAGTCCATCGCAATGCAAACTAAAGTCAGTTTAGCCTCATCTTCAGATCACGAAAGTCTGACTTTTGGCCAACATTCAACTCAGTTTGCCAGCATACTTCATGCAGCCTATGGCACATAGCCTGTTCATCTCTTTCCCAAGGATTTTACAGCTCCACTTCGTGGTATTTATCATACAATAGGTTGTGCCACATGCATGAAGGCACATGAGGGGGAGCAGCTGTGAACTTGACCGATGACACCTGTCCACATGATGCATGACCTGCATCCTAGCATAAGAGGTTCTCAACTCTGTTGTTTACCCTGAACAGTAAGTCTCAACTCTATTGCTTACCATGAACAGTAAGGAGTAAATCACTGAAGACCTCTACTGCCATTCACATTTCCTTGAGGAATACTTTTCTGAATCTATGTTATTACACAGGCTATTTGAGACAGACTGCTAATGCTAGAAATAAACTGTCCCTTACTTTTCTATTTCAAGCTTTCTAGTAAAACTAATTCCTACCAATATGTAATAAAATATTGCGTCATGAAGCAATTTACCTAGAAGTCATTAAGGCAAACTTCAATGAGTAACTCCTGTAACACCTTTTCTCTAATACTGATATATAAACTTTAACATTTCAGTGTGAGCTTCTCAGAGGTATGCAAGGTAAAAGAAGTTTAATTCATGATGCTAAAGACTGTTTCTGAGATTGGATTTTGATTCATGTGCCCTATTTTTAATTTTAATGAGGAATATGTTTCTTGTGGTTTAATACGATGCAGTCTGCAAAGTACATTTTGAAACAATTTTATGTCTAGGAACAAAGGACAAAGAATGAAAATTAAGCTCATTTTCTTAAGATTTTCAGAGGGACTGTATGACTGTACTGCAATGAGTACTGAAACAACAGAAGATCAAAGGAACAATGAACAAAACATGTCATGGCTATGCTTTTCAGATCTACTTATTTCTAATAATAGGACTGTTGCATATAGGGTAGCTTATATCTTGTAGGGGAAGAAACGCTGATTATGTCAAGAACAAGAAGCCTAAGAATAACCTATCTTAATCAAAAAAGAATTAAAATATTTTTGGTTGATACATAAGTTTTCTAACACCATTTTCAAAACCAGTGATATTAACTGACTCCAGTCTACTTAGACAGGACACACCAGTCAGACAAACGTTTAGCTCAGCTTACAACCATCCAGGATCACAAAGAAAGACTACAGAAACAGAAATTCCTGTCCCACACCAGTGATTCCTTATGTGGTTTGCTGTAAATAAGCACAGGCTTACTTAACCGTTTCAGACACTGTTTGTGAGAATTTCCTTATGATACACAGGAAGGGAAGTAGGGAAGGCAAATGATCAAATACGGCTGTATTTAAAAATTGAAAAGACTTAAGAAATGTAGGTGTAGAAATTGGAACTTGATCGAACTGTCTTAATAATTTTAGCCTAATTCTAGAAAGGGCCTGTGCAAATCTAGCCTCTTTTTACACATCTCTTTTGTACCTCATGTACCTAGAGTCACATTCACTTGCTTTGTTTACAAAACCAAAAGTCCATAATTCAAACCATTCCAGATTTTTTATAGATACTCCTCAGTTTCCCTCAAAGCCTTTGCTGAGCCTGCTTGTATATAAATTCAGCAACTAAAGAAAGTATTTCCAAACCCAGATGAAACTGCTGATGGCCCTGTACAGCGCAAAGGCAAGAAAAAGACAGGAAGACATCCTGCCTTGTACAACATCCTTAAAATTATTAATAGAATTCCAACTACAGATTATTTTAGGAATTATCAAGTATTGCAGAAATTTTATTGCATCTATTTAATTAATAATTGCTGTAAAACCTGCTGGGAACAGGTCAAAAGGGCAAATACCTTATATGCAACTCTTTTGCCCAAGGACTCTTTTAATATGACCCTGTTTACCCAGTGAAAGCTTCTGTGAAGAAACTGCATTTTGAGAATCCCTTGCCTGTTTAAGACACCTTTCACTATGTTCCTTTCGGCTATTCTGAATATGTAACACCACTTGCATATCTATGTTATCTTTCAGCTGACATTCCTAAAATGTTTTCCAAACAGCTGACATGTCGTAAATTCTCTCCCTTCCTTTTGTAGAGCAGTACAAAAATCTACCTCTCCCAGGACCACTTCACTGACACAAGTGTAGTGTTGCTGTATAGACACCAACTTCCCTTACAAGAAAAAGAAAATGTCATTTTATCACAAGCTGCCTTTTCTTGATACAACTGCATCAGCACCAGGGCTTATGCTAGTTTAGGCAGAGCAGGAAATATACAACTATAAAAAGTTGAGGGCATTGATAAGACAGGCTTCACTGAGGAACACAGAGAGCAGCCAGATTTATAGAAGATACTCTGGAGCTCTCCTCCTCCTTTATGACTCTTCCACCATGTCCAACTCCAGCTTGGAGAAAAAGTACCAGGAGAACTCTTTCTGGAAAAATATTATGGCAGACATTTCCACGGCAATGTTTTCTGTCAGGTTAAGCAAATATGTGTGTTAAAACTTGCAACTCTTCCTACATTTCTGGATATGTACCACCCTCCAGAAAGAGTTCAAAATAAGTCCAACTAGTGGGAGGGAGCAAGAAAGTAGGCAAGCACGGCTCACTGGAACGTGACACCTAAGGAAATATTTTGTGCTCTTTTTAAAAAAAAAGCTAGAGCAAATTATCATGATTTATTAATTTGCAAATTCAGCTATTACTTGCACTGCAGTCAAACCACATTTAAATTCCTTGTAAATCACACACATGGAGTCCAGGAGATGCTGAAAAGCTTCTCAGAAAAAACTCTTCATAGTGGAGACAAAGCAGTGGAGAATGGGAATGGGTCTCTCTCCTGTTACTACTGCTTTCACTTACTACTACTAACACAGACTAGAATGGCATTGGGCTTCTGCACAGATCCCAGAGAGACAGGTGCTGATTTTGCAAGATCCAGCCCTTTCAAAGCCAGCAATCAGGACTTCTAAATTCTACCCCAAAATAATCCCCAAAGCACAAGAATTCTACTGCTGCCTGTCCCAGGAAGTAAAAAAGTAGAGGACCCCTGTTTTCCTCCTCCCACTCAGCAGCAGCTGACAACATGGAGAAGCTGGTTTTGAAGATTTATCAGCCAACAATGGCAATCATGGGTTTGCCCACAAGCACAGGCCAGTTCACTTCATTCCGGCTATCAGCATGCCATATCATTTCAAACTGCACGCAAACTTGCAGTTATCTCTTTCTCTCCCCATAGTACTGAACACTTGGCTCATTTCCATCAAAGAACAGCTACTTTGAAAGCCAAACTACAAAGGACCATTTCAAAAAACACACATTCTTACTTCTCTTTACGGCTCCCCAGTTTGCGGGCTGTATATTGATCCCCGTAGTCCACTAAGGTTAGATGACGGGAAAAAACGGTGATTTTGTTGCCCACAAATAAATCCTCAAGGTGTAGGTTCTCATACTTGGTGCGCTTCAGGAAGGTGCGATGGTTCTTCACATCATACTGCAGAGAAAAGAACATTAAAATCTACTGTATCAAGAGATCTAAGCTGTGGGCAAACTCAACATGATTTTTACTCTACCTTCAAAAATTTCCACAGTACTGTGGGATTGAATCTGATCACTAAATTGATTTAATTCCTGTTTGGACTTAGAGGTGTAGCAGGAAAGCTTAGAAGCTTAAACAACAATCACAACTTTATTCCATTTAAATATTCTCAGGCTGACAGCTATCTTTGCATTTTTCATTTCACCATTTGTTTGTGCTAATTCAAGCTGTGATAAATGGTTCAGGTGCCCAGTGGATACCTCTGCCCAGTCTCACTGAGAGTTCCCCCTAGCAAATCTCTGCTGTTTCACAGACCAATGGCTCACACCAGGAACAACAAAGATTTGCACTGTGGCAGGTCTCCAGGGCATCATTCCAATGATACCATGCTTTATTTGACTGCACAAGACTCAGAATTAGGGATGGATGGGTGATTGCAACATTAAGTTGAGACATTCTCACTGCCTAAAGCTGCAAGCTCAAAAGCCTGTCAAGACAATTCAGCCATATACCATCATTCCAAGCAAGAACCAAGATGTTAATGTGTAGTTTTCTGGGTGGGCTGGCAAAGCACAAAAGGCAACGTGCTGAACAATTTCTTCACTGCATGTGGATATCACAGATGCTTTCTGTCTCCTGAGGAAGCAGAACCTTATGAGAGTTTCGTCCTCCCCAGCCCAGACTTACCCTTCTCTGTCTTGAATTACATACATGTACTGTGCTTCACTGTAACGGTATACAGACTAGAATAGCATTAAAAGAAAGAATACAATTTCCACAAATTTTAGAGGAAAAAAAATTAGAGCAAAATTAAATATTCCTCCATCTTTTGAAAAGTGTGAATACATTTCTTTCCTGTTAGAAGGCTAAAAGAATTGTAGGTTTTTTTCAGAATAGCCAAAACTTTGCAGATCAGACAATATAAATTATTTTGATACTTTCTTCTGCTGCAGCAGGATTATAAGGAAGAATCTTTCCCTGATTAAATGTCTTTAGCTCCTCATACATGCTCCTAAGTGTCCTCTATTCAAGTGTGGTAGGCCATGAAATGACAACATGCTAAAACCAAAAATAATGTATCACTTGAATTCAGTACTTGTTTTTTCCTGGACTTTGCCGAGAAGCTTATTAACTATCTTGACTAAAAATCTGGACATTTCCTTGGTTATATCACTAACAGTTGCCAGAAAAGCACCCTGAGCTGCTTCTTTCTTCACAAGCAAAAGATTAAGGTGGGGGAAGGCATCTTCCAGAGTTGAAAAATTGTTCTTTAGAGTGGAATTTTGGATTTGCTTTAAAGACCTTTTTATAAAGCAAATTATAAACCACAGCAGAAGTAATGTAAGATTGTTTGGACTGTTTCCCTCCTGCCCATGTAGTTGTAGAAGTAAATCATGAAAAACAAAATAGCTCTCTACTAAGAATCTGTCCTTTCTAAAAATTTCTGCTCTCTTTTTAGGAAATCTCCTATAAAAATAAAACCTGTCCAGGCTGTAAAAATTCACCATGAGAGTTATTAACTATGGAAGCTATAGAAAATGGGGCGTCTCTTTGTCATGAGATCCTGTTTGATCATAAGAGCTGCTAGCTGGCATGTGCAAAAAAACTATATTGTCTTTGTCCAGCTGCAAAACGAGCTAGAAACTTGCTTCATTATTCCTACTGTCATTTTTCTTCATAGGAACCAAGAGATGAAGGACTAAGAAAAAGAAAGCTGAGGACTTTACACAACACAAGCCTTAAATAGCTCTGCTCAACCCTCAGCTGAGGTGTGTGATAAAGAACAACTATTGTCTGGCAGGTGGGGAAGGGGATGAAACATCTTTCTTATGAGTAGGGAAAAGCTGGCTCATATGCATTAGCTCACTTATCCTCAGATACGTTAGAGGTAAGAGTGGGCTGTCATCTCCTCAGCAAGATACAAAAAGATGCAGAAGAATTAGGCAGTAACAGAGAATGACTTAATTCTGCAGAAATTGAAAAATAAGAAGTCCAGAAAGTATTCTTAATATAATCTCTATCCACAAATTCATGGCAAAAGTGATTTTGAGACACTGTTTCTATAGAGGTGTTACATGCATTTTTGCTTTTCTAACTCACATCCTGATCACGTGAAATCCATATACATTCATGACTGCATACACACCATGCTACCTTAACCTAAGAGCACACTATCAAAATGCAGTCTGCTCAGCCATATATATTTGATGCTGAATGCATTAAGAAGCTTAAGAATACCTTGAAAGCTCTTGGGTTTGAGACGTCTAGGTGAAATGAACAACAATTTTGACAGCCTACACATGGTTGTGTAGGAAGATGATTATGGCTCCTGACTGATTAACTGAACTGCCTCTGAGAAATAAAAACTAAAAATCCTTGCATTTTGACAACTTTGCACACACAGACATCATACAAAGAACTAACTTAAAAGGGACAACACCATGACAGAGTTTCTTTAAAGAGACTATCAGTAAAAAGTGCAAAGAGCATCATGACCACACAGGTGGGTACCGTGGCTTCAGTGAGCAGTAGTTTGGGTAAGAAAAGCCATATTCCACTAAGTTTCTTATTTCTGCATTTGATATTTATACCAGGAAAACTAAAAATTTTACTGTAAAATTACTAAGTGTGAATATCCAAGTCTAGGCTATTCTCAGACCCATAGATCTTCATCAGAAATTGAAAAAGATAGTCCAAACCATTCATTCCTAAAAGGAAGCACAAAGCATTGGTTGGTTTACTAGGATTACCTTTACAGTACATATTACATTTACATATACATATAAATGTAATATATGTATATTTTTATATATGCCTTTTGCTGCAAAATGCTTGTTTTAACATGACATCAATAAACAGTGGGGATTAGTTGTATGAATCACATGTCAGAAAGACCTGTGCAAGCACCATTGATGAAAAAATTTAGATCCCACTGTCTGAAACATGCTTGCTTTCATTAAAACCAAATTAAGAGCAATTTATCAATTTCTCTACTTTGAAAATACTTTTATATTTTACTCTTCAAAGAATTCCGGAATTCCTGCTGAAGCTTATACCCCTGTTTGGAATCAGCTTCAAATTATGCTTCTCAAGCAGCAGGTCAGTGTTGCTAAGCTTCAATTCTGAAACCCAAGCAGAGATTGAATAAGAAAAGATTTGTGACAATGAACATCTCCAAGTAAAAGCAAGCTATCAGAAAAAAAAATTATAAACATGGAAGCTATTCCACATGCTTCACATGCTGTGAACTTGTATTTTTGCTTTTCTTTTAGTTTTAGAAACAGCAAGATATGTGATAAACTACACTTTTTTACCATTTTTTCCTTAAGTACATTTTCCTTACATTTTCCATCAATAGGTATAGCAGTAGTTTCCAATTTTGTAAACTGTTTAATTGGATATTACTGTTATGATAATAGATATTTCTTTTTGTTTATCCTCACCATTTCAACTGATCCATCTTTTGGATAATACAGGAGTTCATAACGCCGAAAGAGTGAAGCATTTGGGTCATACCATTCAGCAGTGAAAGCAAATCTGTCATCTTGACTCTGGAAATAGAAAACAGGAGAAAAAAGCTACTACAGAAAGCATACATGTTTTATATGTAAAAACTCATCAACAGAAAACTTCCTTGCATTTGTTATCAGAAGAGTCAAAAAAAAGGGGGGGAGGGGAGGGAAACCACTAGTAAATGCACTTGCACACTCCGAGCGTCATTTTCTGCTTCTCACATCTGGTGACATCTTTTCACTGTTAGATATCATGATTTAAGTATGATGGAACAGCATGGCAGTTTGCCAGGCAATCTCAAAACCTACTCTGATTTTATCAGACACAAAAGGTGGACTGTTGTAGAAGTTGCTGTTAGACTTCTTCGCTTTGTGAAGTATTTGATTTACTTTCATTTCTTAGAAATAATGTGTTTGTTAACAAATGAGATAAAGAATCTTAACGTATTTTCTATTCACCCTACAATAAAACACTTTTCCTGAGCAGTTATATATGAGCTGTTGTTAATGATGAGATAAATATATTAAAGAACAACATTAGTTTGATTGGCTACTTCACATACAGCATAAATAGCCCAATCTCATTTACAACTCAGTTTGTGCCTCTAAGGAGAGTAACAAGAAAGGTAGACTGCAGTAATCCTAAAACTATAGCTACATGCATAGCTCATCCTTCAGAGGATAACCCTTTGCAGAAATGCAAGCACAAAGGCAATGCAATGCATGTGGACCTGCAGTTCTAATACCTCTTAGTGGCAGACGTTTGCTAGCTATCAGTACTGTAACGTCAGTTATTTTGCATCTGTTAGATGGAATTCTAAATTCTTACTTTCTACACCTCCCCTAAATCTCATTCTAGTCAAGGGTAAGCACAGTCTTGCCACAGGCTTCCACTTCTTAGATATATCTGTGCCCTTTTATATATCTTTAATATTAAGATATCACTTGGAGTTCAAGTTAAAGCAATGTAGGTCTTTTTAGTCCTTAAGATTTTAGAAAACAGCAGCATTTCAGCTGTTTCAAAGACTGTTCAATAAGCAACATAACAGAATTTCCACAGGCTTCAATGACTGTTCTGGAACATCAGCAGGAAAAGAATAATCATTTTCCAAGTGAGTACAAGCCTACAGAGATATACACATTAAAAACAAAACAAACACAAAAAAAAAAGAAAAAAACCACACAAAAACCAAACCAAACTAAACAAAACAAAACAGTAAGAGTGATCTTGTCAGTGCATTTTTTCTTTCAACAACTTCAGCTTAAAAATGACTTATGACTAAGTGCTTTTGCAAGTTGAAGTCCTAACACAAACAGCAGCAGGAAAGTATGAGATAATGAAGAACAACTTCAGAATTCTACAGTGTGATGAATACTTGTACCTATTCAGTTAATAGCATCACGGCAAGTGTCTCGCCCTCTTGTCAGCATTTATGGTACCCTTACACTGCAAAACAAAGATATGATTATATCACAGAAAGACCTATGCAATGGGGGAAGCACATTGCTATGCGAAGATGCCTGTAGAATTCTGTGCAGCACTGAAAGCCTTAGTTACATGAGCAACTTTAACTTCTATGTTATCTCTACTCTACACACTGCAGCCTTTAACAATACTTAAATCTCATGTTTTAGGCGCAATAACCAGCACAAAACCTCCCTAGGGCTTACCCTGGTTCCTGGCCCTGACTTAAGCTAGACATGCTTGTGTCTTCATTGCTGCGGCTGTCCTTCTGGAGATATATAAACCAGAACAAACTCTTCCTTATGTCAAAATTCATGCCTTAATTTTTCTGTATTGACAATAAGCAATAATAATGGCTGGAAGACAGCAATAAATTACTGATTTCAACCTTGATCTTAAATACACACACACTGCAGGAAGACATTTGATTGATTAATTTGACCATGATCTTGTCAAGAATGGATGCTACAAAAAAGCAGTTCTCTACCAAAGAGGTTGTCTAAAAAGAAAAATAGTCCTGTTTCTGGAGTACTGCTCAAGAAGCTGACTAGTGAGTGAGCCATGAAATAAATAAAGATGCGCTATTCTCAATCAAGGCCTCCTCACAACATGAAGACATCTATAATTGCATTACATCATGCTACTTATTTCATAGTATAGCATCACTTTAAAATATATTTTCTAGGTAGCAGTTGCCAGAGCAACTACTAATTTTCATTTAAGCAAAACTTCCAAAACCTCTAAATGCTTACTTGTCTTGGAGAAGTAATGTACTTATGTGAATAAGCAAAGAAAACACCATTAGATTTTTCACTTAGTCACCAGTATCAGTCAATGGCATCTTCATGTTTACAGTGAGAAACTACATTGTGTGGTGTAGTTTCTCACCAGACACTACATGTCTGGTGAGGAACTGGTCTGGTTTTTTTCTTCTAAAGCAACTTTGGTTTGAAGATCCATTTGAAATTCATTTTATAAGATCATAATGAATGTCTGAGCTATTAATATTTTTATTCAGCAAGCTCTGCTGGCCAGTGCTTCTTACCCAGCTGAATGGCAAAAATTAACATTCTGTATTATCTTCCTTTAGCATTGCAAGCAAATGCAAAGTAACTTAGACTTGAAAAACACTGCAGACCTAACCCCTCAATGCCCAGTAATGTTATCAGCAAGCAGGAAAATTTGAATTGGTTCTTATTCTGTATCTGGAAAATGTGGAGAGCTAACAGTTTTCTGAAACAACCAAAACAAGGTCTGTAAAGCTTCTCCTGGGCCATAACTAGAATTTCTCCTGCTTTATAGACATAAAATTATCATAATATCTATCTCTAAATGTAAAAAACACTATTAGGAGTACTTAGGTGAAACACTATGAAAATAATTTGAAACAGACTTTGAACAGGTAGATGGTTTCAGAGGCACACACTGCAAAGTGAAGAAATTCAACATTAAAAACAAACAGAAGACCCTTTGAGACAAGTATACTGTGAATTTTGCTATTGCAGATTCATATGTATAGTCTTAAAACAGTAGAAGACAATCCTGAAGACAATCATGACATGGAGTAATGTGAACATAGTCTGGTGAGCCTTTGTCAGGCATCACTGTAAAACTGCAACTCCAAGTCATCAAAAATTTAAAATTCAAGCCAACAACCAATATAAAATCCTGAGTTTTAAAAAACAAATACATACTAAGCTCATAATACATCTTTTTAAATAAGAACAAAGACTTTCAATAACTTATTTAGAACAGGAGTAGGATTTCTGAAGGAAAAAAAAAACAAACACAAAACCCTGTCTCCTTCCCATCACATATTGGAAGGACTGCAATAAAAACTGAAGTCGTTACAACCCTGAAATAATCTTTTCTGAACACTTACTTTCAATCAATTTACTGCTCTATCAACAAAACTGGTATGGCAAACAGCTTGCTTGCACAACCTTTCACTAGTGTTCCCTAGACTGCAATGTGGGAAGGAGACTCAAAGATGATATAGTAATATGGGAGACATGCAAAGCTTCATCCTTGTTCATCCTCCTAACAAAGGAAACTCAAGGATAAAATATTGTCTGGAGCAGAGTGATTAGAGATCATTAATGGAGGTATCATTTTCAATGCACCTCACAGCTCCAGATCAATACTGAGTCCTGAAATGGGAAGATTTCACAGCCCTTGAACAGAGAGCCCTAGCTCCTCACTCCCCCAGGAAATGGCTGAAACACACTAGTCACTAGTGAAGTCACATCTCTGTGAACAGCTTGAGTAATAATAAATCAAGTGACTCTATAAATACATTATAACTCAAAAAATTCTTGCTTTAAAACATTATTTTCCATTCACTTCTGTACCATGCCCTCATTAAAAATTACATATAGCCTCCGCTGTCACGACTAAGCAATTAATTGAGCAATACCTTGGGGAGACACAATTTTTCATAACTTTCCACACCAGTGCAAAAACTACCGGCATGAAAAATCCCAGCAGTGACTGTGCACTTTGTAGTTACATATTGATAGCTTTAGAGTAGCTGTCTTGAGCTCAATTTTTACAGCCCCCTTCTATGGTAAAAGCGAAAGCCACTGAAATCAGTGATGTCAAGAGTTCGACTCTGTGAATACAGAAAGAATAATCTTTTTCTTCCTTCCTCTTTTAACAAACTGCACAGAAAAACATTTGGATGTGTGTGTAGGTTTTGCTAGCTTATGCTTTTTTGTTTATATTAGTATGTGGGAATATGCAGTAGGATGGCTTTGCGCACATGAGAAACATTTACTGAAGTACAGCTGAATTAAAACAAATCAGGTACTTAGTTCTGAAAGTGAGGGGGGACGCAATCATCCTCAGCTAGCACGGGACTAAGTTCTAGAAGCTAAACCCAAGCACTTACGAACTGTGCTTACAAAAAACTGCTGCAGAGGGAAATGGTTTCTCTGGAACATGGAGAACGTCTTTAGACAGAGCCTTGGGTGACATGGTTTAATGTGAGGTGTCCCTGCCCATGGCACAGGGCTTGGAACTTGATCTAAAGGTCTTTTCCAACCCTATCTATTCTATGATTCTACAGCTGCCAAGGAAGCTCATAACCAGGTATCATCATGTTTAGCAAGATGGACAGGAAATGCTCTCTTGTCCTGTAAACCTTTTAGACTATCATAGGGCTTCTGTTCTGCACTGAAACAAAAGCAAATCTTCCAAAGGTTTTCATGAGAAGCAACTGTGGTAGAACAGCAGTTCAGGGAGTAAGCAACTTGCATGGGAAGGTGGAGAAACAATTTTATCCCTCTCATCTGAACCACGCAGAACATATCTCTGGATTTGGTTTTTCCAGCTTCAAGATGCCTCCTGACTGCTACACTATTTGCCTGTTCTGGAGAGCAGATTTTTGTCCTCTTCCTCTAGTTCTGACTAGAAATTTCATCCTAGAGTTTTTCTTACAATGGAGATCACAGGGAATCAGGAACTACATAACCACTGCCTGTTATATGCATGCTCAGCCTTATCACAGCCTAAGGAATAATAGTGAGATGATTCCCCTATTACATGGGCGACATATTTTTACTAAGATCCTGTCTTTCGCATGAGTTTCTTTTTTTTTTCCATTATAAAGATAATTCTGTCCCCTCTATAAGCTTAAAGTTCATATTTTTTCTGGGAGTTTGTCACTTCATGCTTTTGAGCTGTAATATCTGTGATCTATAATTGACTGGAACAAATACCTGTGCTTAAACTAGTTATCAGCCTGAAGCTTATCATAATCCCGTTAATTTAACACTCAAGACAACTTCATGCAAAACAGCATCAAAATAATTCTTAAAATTAGAAAACCCTGAGGTATCTAGAAAACGCACCTTTACATGCTATTAGCAATCTGATCTCCATAAAGCTTATACACGTTATCAGGAACTTCAACATGCATGATCCATTGACATAGGCTCACAGCCTGTTGCCCACATATTTGCAAGTTTAGGAGTCCTGAAGAGTACTGCTATATGGTCAGTGGGCAGCTGGTGTCTGCTGCTCCTTTGATCTTTTCAGTGACTCAATGACTTTGAAATCAGACCAGAGAGAAAAAGAATCAAGTGAGCTGAATCAACCCCCAACAAAGCATTAAAAAGACTGCAGGAACCTCAGTAAAAGCTGAATCATCGCCAAAAGGATCCATCTTGATACCTGTACTCTTGTATTTTGTAAAACTGCTATCACAGGGAAAACCCGCAGACAAGCACTGATCTAAGAAATAAGCTGTTTCTATGAAAATAACTGGGAACAGGATGGACCAGCAGACAGGAACACTGAATAGGTGTTTCTGGAAAAACTCCCCTGAAACTTTCTAAAATTCTGGCAATAGTTTTAAGAAAAGCATTACTTTCACAACCTGCTCCCCCAAACCACACTGGCGGCACTCTCAAAAATATTTTGGAAGAGCAAAATACAGTTTTTTAATAAAGGCTAGGATGGTATCAAAAGACAAGGATATAAATTATTTTAAAACCTTTCAGGTGAAGATACCAAGAAGCTGACTGACCCAAACATTAGGTAATGTGCTTATGCATTAACATTTACTTACCTTATGCTTTTAGGGAAAAAAAGGATAAATAAAAATCACAATCATATGTGAGTTTGCCAACTGCTCTCTTCGGCAAAAAAAAAAATAGCATTTGTTGAAACAGCCAGTTAACAGGTATCTTTCTCCTTGCCTTTTCTCTTTGTAGGTTTTACAAAAAAATTAATATTGCTGTACATTTGGGCATCCCTTAGCCAGATGTTGACCCCATGCTCTTCAGACCACAGGCTGAAGTGGGGGCCCTGACCAGCCTTCATCAAGAAAATTATGCTCAGAATTGGGTCCAGAAGTTAACTGTTGTAGATGCAGACAAACCTCTAACAGAAGTTATTTAAGTCCTGCTATGAAATATTTGAAACAGTTCCTCAAAATTCATTAAGTCACCAATCACTCATCTTCCAGACCACTCATAACTGCAGATTTTACTCTACTTTCTGGTTCTGCGAGGATTCCAGCACAAATTAAAAGAAAGTCACTGATAAACTCCTTGTCTAAGGAGCAGGTCATGAATTCCTACCAGATCTATCTCCACCTTCCTCAAAGGAACAGCCTTATACTCCCCCAGCAGGCCAAAGACACAAGCACTGTCACAGCATCACCTGCTTTCTTAAGAGCCCCAAAAATACCTCACATTTTGATTGCTCTAAATGGTTCGCTTATTAGCTGTCCTGTTCTCCCATTCTAACATCCCGCTAGCTTTGCTTTATTTTCAGCTGAATGCTTTCAGGTGCATCTATCCAGGGAACTGCAGGCCTGGCAGCATGCCCAGCTTTCCAAGTAGCACTGAGTGCTCATGAATTCAGAACACGACACAAAAAAATGGAACTTCAATTAGCCTCAAAGATGGTCTCAGCTAGTGGATTAGGAGTGCTCCTCTTTCATGTAAGGACATCTTAAATCTGACAGGCTCCTGCAAATAAATCAATAAAGGTGAAAAAATAAAAACATTTAAAACATTGGAATCTCTAAAAAAATGCTATATAAAAAGTCAAGATATCAAATGGGACCATCTTAAGCATGAATTTAAACAGGGGAGATTTAGGTAGATATAAGGAAAAAAAATCTTTACTGTGAGGTTGGTAAGGCACAGGAAAAGTTTGCCCACAGAAGCTGCAGCTGGTCCATTCCTGGCAGTGCTCAAGACCAGGCTGGATGGGGCTTTGAGCAACCTGGTCTACTGGAAGATGTCCCTGCCTGTGGCAAGGGTTTGGAACTGGGTGATCTTTAAGGACCCTTCCAACCCAAACTATGCTATGATTTAACATGAAACTTTTCATGGACTTCTGTGAAATCTCAAGACAAGTCAACTTCAACTTTTGTACATCCTTTTCTTTAGCTGTAACAAAATCCTTATTCTGGGAGAGCTTTCCACTCAGGGCATTAGTAAATAAAATGGATACTTTTATTATAAAAGCCGTAAAGCAATTCCAGCTTATACAAATCAGGTAGCTTAACTTCTTTTTATACAATCTATGCCTGGACTGCTACAGAGAGATGCATTTCAGGGGACAAAGGAATGGTTAGCTAAATGTATGCTGTCTCTTCATTGTAATGCAAACCACTTGCTTCTTCATCAGACGTCTCTGTCTTCATAGTTTCCAGGTACTGTACATTCTTGAGTCAGGCTGAACAAGGACAGTATGTTTAACTACAACAGGCAACAATCTTAAGCAAATAAACTCCCAAACCACTATTTTCGGCTTTCCTCAGGACTATTTGTCATTACTGAAAGGCAAGTACTTCTTCAAACATGATAAACAGAGAGTCCTGGTTCTCTATACTTATGTTTCTTGGCTGTTTTGAATTCAGTTTCTCTTCAGTTGAGGCATTTAATAAGGGCTCATACCCACCTGGATTCTCTGATGACTAAGCAGGGCTGAGCTCACATTGAAGTCTTCCTGCAAAGATTCTTTAGGGGTTTGTTCCATCTCCCCAGTCTTGTAAAACCTGGAGGAACATCATTATCCTTCTACCAAATCTGACTGAATCTGCCATTAAATTTCAAACTTCCCAGGGGAAAAAATTAGTGGTCAGATACACACCAACAGACTTTGGTTTTCTGAGGCAAATAGGCTGAAAGCAGCTGCATGAAAAAAATCTATTTACACACTACAAGTAATTTTCCATCATCAATAATTCTTAAAAATTAATAATCCATTTGTGAAAGAAAATGGAAAGGCAAAAAAGTGCAGCCACTAAATGTTAGAGACAGTTTTGCAAGGCAGAAATAAGAGACTTCAAACATACTGTTGGTATTTCACAAATGAGACTGAGTGGCAGAAAAGTGCTCTTTTTTTTTTCAACACTGTAATGCACCTTAAATACCCACATGAATCCTCAGTAGGGCAAGCTTATTAAGTTGTGTTATTCAACCCATCCTCTACCTTCACAGTTCCTGTAATACAGGATATTTTCCAGGCAAAACTTAAATCTACAACACTGTGTAGATAGAGCACTCAATTAGCTCTGTCTCTTAAAATTAATTTTCCTCCTCCTCTTCTATTCATGTTTCTAACAGATGAGGTGGTATAGTTTTTAGAACTCCAATTCTGTAGCCCCCTCACTGCTGTTGGACCTCCCACTGCTTTCTCGACAGGCTTTTCTTTGGTCAAGAAGTAAAATCTGAAGATTACTTTTCAAATGGAGAAGCATCTGGCAACTGCAATTTCCATGGCAGTGTCTTGACTGCTGATGACTTTCAATCTAAACCTCACATTCAGACGTTCACTCATGAATTTTGCAAGCTCCTCTTTTTATTCTCCCCTTGTAGAAAACAAATCGTGCCTATTGAAAATTTCACACAAATTCAAGGTAAGTTTTTTCAAATTAATTAAACATTGCTTAAAATTATTAAAATTCTTAATAATCTTTAGAAATCTATTAAGTTAGTCAAACACTTGATTGCATTTACATTTACCTTCCTGCAAACAGGTGCTACATCCTTTACATTCACAGTTATCTGTGACTCCAAATATTTCTGGTACCCGGGCTTCTCAGGTGCCTTTTAGACTGTTATGGCTATTGCTCACTGGACCATCTGCTGCCAAGTAACATGGGGATACTTCTGCCTCTGTAGCACTGACAAAGCAAATCTTGCTCTTTGACTGGGATCTCAGTTCAGTAAATCATCCCCATATATGCTCAAGGGTTGTGATGAACACAGCTCTAGAAGGCTGAAGGCCCCAAATTTTTTTACTAGATTTAGGAATCTGCCATCCCACCTCCTATCTATGAAATTATCTTGCTGTTCTGACAATTTACTAAGCGAGAACTCTTCTTTTACTACTAGATTATGTAAATTCTGTAAACTTCCTGTGAAGTGTGTAGGCAAGATTAGTGTAACCTATTCTTTTTTCCCTAGTCTCCCATAAAAGAGAATCAAGAATTCAAATCTTCAACCATTAAGTCCAATCCTCTGCAATTATATGTTATAGTTAAGTACTTATTTACAGGATTAATGCTATTCCTCTAATTATGGAATATAATTTCTCTAAAACTCACAAAGGATGCTATGCTGCTGTTGACTGCTCTGTGAAGACAGGTTTAGCTTTAGAAGGCCAGGCATCCATTGTCTTCAGGGGAATGTGTCCCCATTTAATGCCTGTTTATAAAGCTACAGATTATAAATTATATTATTGTACTCTTAATTACATGATCACCTGCAGTTCCTCTAAGAGTAGTCAGTAGTGCTCAGCACGCTCATCTGCCTCCACTAACTCAAGAAGAGTCTGACAATGATATCAGCAAAAAGCAGAGCTGCTCCCTGACTCATAACAGCATCTATAATACGACATCTCACATAATTACATCTGAGCACAAAGTTTAGGTGCTTTGAACCACTCAGTAGTAGGAGAAACTATCACTACCATGGTCAGCTGCTGAATGCTGGATCTCTGACTTAGAACTATAAGGTTAATGTCCGTATGCAATCCAAATATATTGAGCTACCCGTGTACATCTCATTACAAGATCCAACCTATCCTGTATTTACAGGAAAAAACATTTCCAAAAGGCTCAAAACTTGGCCCCCAATTTAAACTAACAGCAATACACAAAGGTAGTCTTCTTTCATAGAGACCATTCCTCTGGCAAACTTTCAGCTTTCAATTTCCAGTCTTTTCAGAACTGAAGATCTTCAGAGGAACACTGAACTTACTTTTCTTATTATTAGGATTCTCAAATGTTTTCAATTTTTCTTCCTTCTCCTCCCCCCAACCCTTCCTTAGTCAAGTCTTCCATTATATTTCCAACCTCCAGCAGAAACTGTCTGGAAAATTTCAAGCTGAACCGTTAAAATTTCAGAAAGTTATAAGCAGTTGGAAGTAGAGGTTTGAAAGGGAACACCTACAAATCCTGAACCAAAGCTGTCAACAGCACTTCAAACTAGCATAATGCTTACAGCATGTTCAGATTATCTCAGCTTCATAATAATCTTCTGAAAAGCATTTTTCCCAAGAATCAGTTGGTTGCCTTGGAATCACAGCTAAGGGAGGAAGGGTCTTTCAGCCAGCTGATACCATGAGCATTAGCACCCAGGAGGTTGTGTGAATGCTCTAAAGACCACACATCCTGCATCTACCTTGAACAGTCAGAGCTTATAACAGTCAAGTAATAATTTACAATCCTGTGAAGTAGACAAACAACTCTGCTGACACATTGCTTATTCACTGCTGTGGGCACTTAACACAAGCATTTTGCCTGCACTGCTGTTTAACTAGACATTGACATTAAAATACTATTTTTTTCTCAGATTGCATCAAGTATTAATTCTGAAGCAGTTGGACTAATGACAAGCTACATGTGAACAGAAGTTCTCACGATAAAAGCTGTGATTCTTAAAAACATAATTAAGGTCGTTAAAATAACTGAAGAATTCCACGCAAATACAGAGGGTAAAACAGGCTCTCTGGAACACATCTCCGGAGAGAGACACTTCTTTGCAAATACAGGAGCACCCTCTGGTGCTCAAACACAGGTTGAGCATCTTATTTAAACCTCAAGAATTAACTCGCAAAATGATGTGTGAAAAAAAGTCTGTTTGCTGTCTCTTCCTAGTGCACCATTCCTCAAAATTAATAACCCTAGAAAAGGATATAAAAACTACTAAATTATAAAGCACAGATCACTACAGTCTGTGGTGAAAAGACGTCTTTTCACACAAGATAAAATCCTTTCACACAGGAAAACTGCTGACACACAAGCATGTGGCCTTCTTCAATATCTTGCCTCCAAAAATGCCAACACATGTTTTAAATGAGTATCAGAGCTGAGCACTCCAGGACAACTTGCAAGGGCCACCTCACAGAGTTTCTCTGGTACTGAGAACATACTTCTTTATTAGGCATTAGTGTGACAAACAAAGAATTTCTACCTTTTGTATGTGCTTATCTGACTAGGGAATACCCCGATACAAGGTCTCCAGGGAGACCTTATCACAGCCTTCAAGTACTTAAAAGGGGGGAGCTAAAAGAAAGCTGGAGAGAAGTTTTTACAAGGGCATGTAATGATAGGCCAAGGTTAATGGCTTTAAACTGAAAGAGGGAAGATTTAGATTAAATACAAGGAAGAAATTCTTCCCCAAGAGGGTGGTGAGGCACTGGCACAGCTTGCCCAGAGAAACTGTGGCTGCCCCATCCCTGGCAGTGTTCGATTGGTGCTTTGAGCAACCTGGTCTAGTAAAAGGTGTCCCTGCCTGTGGCAGGGGGGTTGGTACTAGATGACCTTTAACGTCCCTTCCAACCAAAACCATTCTATGTTTCTATATTCTTGTTATACATGCAAAAAAATTGCTAAGCTGTCATTCTTAGTACTAAGCTGCAGCAGTGCATCCCAGAGCCCAGCTATACAGCTTTTATTCCCTTTATCAAACCTTACACTGTTTTTTCTCTTTTCCTTTCCATTTTGTTGGCTGGTAGAGAACTACCATGTTCCACCCACAAAACACTACTGAGTGACCCTGGTGTGTTGCTTACCCACAAGTGCCTCTTGCTCCCATCTGTCTAAGGAGAAGTAAACACAACATAGTTTGGGAGGATTAGGCCAAGCACAGTGCTCACTTCCAGGAAACAGTACTTTTGGTGATTATTCTTGGTAGCAACAATTCATGGAAACAGCCCTCTTCAGACTCACAAAAACAGGTGCTCCCTACCATCAGTTTCTCACCAGCCAGTTAACGATTGGCAGGGTATCTAGCTAGATACTCTAGATCACCACGATGTTTTAGAAACTGGCACTGCTCAAGTGAACAGTCAACAAATGCTTTTCAGAGGCACACTATTCTGTTTGAATGCTACTGAATACAAAAGATAAAACATTCAGGTTTTTGTGTTTAGCCACGGGCCGCCAGGGTCTAGAGAACAAAAGACACGATATAAGGCTGGGAACAGAGCCTGCTCAGCTCAGAGAATGCTGAGGCTGACCTTGCTATTGCCTACAACTACCCAACTGAAGGACACCCAAAAACAGGACTAGACCCTTCCCAAAGGTGCACAGCGATAGCAAAAAGTAAAAGAGACACAAGGTGAAACATGGGACATTCCAGCTACATACAGGAAAAAACTTTAGCTTGAGGTTGGTCAAACGCTGGCACATGCTGCCCAGAGGTGGGTGCAGTCTCCACCTTCAGAGATGTTCAGAACTTGCCTGTACATGGCCTGGAGCAGCCCTGTCTGGTTAGATCTGTTCTGAGCAGGTTGGAGGTCCCTTCCAACCTAAATAATCAATCTATGATTCTTATTATAGCTTGGCAGCTCCTTGACTGAAGGTAATTACCATCCTTCCAAGCTTCCCCAGAGCCTACACAGATCTGTTGTGTGCATATATTAACAATGATCTAGATGTGCTTTCAAAATTTAAAGACCTCTTGCAGGATATTCTTAAGTATAAATTTTATCCCTATCAAATCTGCCAGGAACAATTCCCTAAAAAACCACCAGCTATGCCAACAAATTCTATTATTTTTTATTTCCAGCTGAAAGTCTGTAACTCTTCTTTATTCCCAGTGATGGTTCACTGAGTAATTCCTAAGTTTCTTCAGTTTCTGACAATGTAAAAAAAGAAACTCAACATACAAAGAGAACAGACATGTCAAAATTTTTAAGAAGTGCACCTACAACCTGAATGATCCAGAGAGACCTGGGTTTATCTGGGTGATAAATGGAGATGAGTACAGAATTTATCATTAGGTAATCCTAGAAAATTTTGACTATTATAATGTAAACTCTTTGAGGCACTCCATCAGAAGAGCCATCAATGCATCTGGAATTACTTTTAGAACTGGCAATTTCTACAAGCCAAACCAAGATGTGGCTAAAGTAGGAGGTAATTTATCCCATGGGTTCTGAACCTGTCAACTTTAAACTTATAGAGTAATATTTTATATAGCACATAATGTCACAAAGATGGCAGCATCATACTCAGCTTCATTTGGCTGACAGAGGGCAAAGACTGCAATTTTATTTGCTACATTTTCTGCAATATACACAGCCTATCTGCTCAAGAAGTAAATTAACAGTATTTGGAAACACTAGTTCACGAAGAAACCACACCATATTTTTGATGCTTATACAAAGACTCATCAAGCAATAAGCATTTAAAGGCTGCCCGACAGCATTTTGCTTATTTTTTCCTCACCTTGTATACCATACTTTGTATTTCCCCGCGATGAAATGTTGCAAATGACAGCCATTAAGGCAGGAAACCTGTCTTTGCAGCTGGTATTGTCATGCAATCTTACACCTGAAAGGGTCAGGCCATGAGGCATCTGAATAAAGTCAATTTAATCACCAGCTGGCACTCTAGTGAAATTAAGTCTTGTTTTAAGACCAAAGAAGTAAATCTTAAGCATTAGGATATTATCTTTTGAGGAGATTTTGCATCTTTTCCTGGAAGAGCTAAAAATGGTTTGGTTTTTTGATTTGGTTGGTGGTGGCGCTAGTGTTTTGTTGTTTTGGTTTGTTGTTCTTTTTTAATGGCAACTACTTTGCAACAAAAAGTATATAATTTGAAAACTGTTAAAAGTTATTTTATAAATATGCACTTTTTTTAGGAAAGTCTATTAGGAGGAATGAGTTTTGTCTCTTTACATGATCAACTCTGAATGACAGCTCTTCACTAGTTATTCCGTTTTACCAGTTAATCCAGCATTGCTGATATTACTGGTTCCCAAATTAAGCTCCAGTAAACCAAGGTATGCTGCACAGCTGCCCCATGAGCTGCACTGCTTTTATAAAGTCTTCAGCTGAAAATGTGATTGCACCGTGATATGCTGGACCATGATGAATCCAGGACTCAACTTTTGTCAAACTCTAGAAATGGCTATTCACACTACACACTTCCTATTTTCTGACTTCTATTTTCCAATTCACAAAATAAGTCTTTCCACCGATGAATCAAAGCGTTTTAAGAAATAAGTCATTTTTATTCTAAATTGAGAATTTCCATGTTTACGTTCTCTAAGCTGGGGGGTTTATCAATGAACTGATGGTAAAAACAACAAACATGTAACATACAATTTGTAAAATTTTCTGTTGGAGTGAGCTGAACTGCTCCTCTCCACATATATTCAAGACTGTGGTCAAAATTACAAGACTGCAAGCTCTGGCAAACTACCCCAGGAGACTTCATATCTATTTTCCCAACTTTGCAGAAATAACTAAGATAGTTGGACACCAAAATTCCACTGACCATGTGCTTCTACACACACAAAATCAAAATCAGATGGCATCATACTAGATAAGTCACCTGGCTTTTATGTGCCTCAATTTCTTTATGGTCAAGACAGAAATGTTTGCCTATGCTGTTGTTCAGTCTTTGTAATGCAGGCTACAGCTGCCAAGCGTGCAGGGGTAAGAATAGTTGTTTTAAAGAGTGGAGGGAAAGGAAATAATCCAACCGCACTTGTGTACTGCCTCTCCAATTGCAATAATGCTCTGTATCTGTGTGACACATTGCTTGCAGAGGCTATCATTCTCTGGCAAATGCTCTATTTCTGTACCTGTAACATTTCAAAATGTCAGAGCGCACCAAAATCATTAATAAAAAGATACTAACATTAACTTCAATATATCCCTGCATTTGATTATATGAAAGGCACCATTAAAGAATAATGAATTCGAGCAGCCAAGAGACACAGCACATCTCAGATGGAGATAAGCACATTTCCCCTTGGGAATTTACTGCTCATCATCCACAGCAGCAATCAAGACACCAAAATGCCTTGGAGCTGATTTGAAATACTGCCTGTGATCCAATGACAATGAAAACTGTTTTTAATGATTAGCAGACTACTGCTGTCACAGAAAGACAAATAACTGCAGGATATTTCAGGCCACCTCTCCCCTTATCTTAGCTTCCACAACAGTTATGTGCCCAGTTTTACAATATACACAACTGCTTCCAGTGTACTGTTTCCATATGACTGAAGTATTTGGTGTAACACAAATACACTCCAAACTGATTACACTAAAAAAAGTTACTGCGTTTTTCATTCTGTGGCTACGATATGACTTGTAACAAGTTTTTTTCTGAGTAGAAATATACATTAAAAATTATGCAATTTATACTACTGTCTGGAAGCAAAACAGTATTAACAGTTCATTACTTTCAGAACATAATTAGGTTCCTGAGGCTAAAATCCAGCTTGTAGATCAGTATTTGAACCCATTGGAAGGAGTCTTCTGAGGAGTCAATTGAGTCAATTGTTTGATTCCCTGACTCTGAGAAAAGATGTTTTGAAGATGTTTGAGATGGATCAGGCATGTAAAGTCATGATGTCCAACAGTCACAACATCACGCAGGATGCTGTGTCCGTACCTGACTGGGCAGCACACATTCTCAAAACATCTATTTTCCCACTGTCTTTCAGCTACCAAATTATTCTTACTGTATTTTAGGAAACTGGCAGGAGGAAGCACACATAAGTGGGAAAATGGGTCGCTTTGTAAGTATAAAACCAAGAAGCAGAGCTGTAACACTTGAAAGACCAGGGTAAACTAGAAAAATCATCACGCAACGGAATTATGACAATAGATCATGCAGTTCCTGACACTGAAAGCTTTTCAAAACAAATTCAACAAATTCATCATAAACATTATGTAAGATTTAACATCGCTTTAATCGGCTAACTTGGTGCCACCTCAGAAATAAAGGGAGGTTAGAAATACATCGCATTCATAGTGATAATCAACTACAACAAAGCAAACACTCCACCTAAGTGACATCTGTACAAAGTCACAAAGCAGGACTTCCGATGACATGAATAAATTCAACATGGAACTGAAGATTACAGTTCTGCCTGGACTGAACCAGACTTGCAACCCTTATATTTGAAAACAAACATTGGCATTCCTACTTTAGTGGCAGACGCTGATCCCGAGTTTGTGTTCTGAAAGCAAAGTGCAAACAAAGCTGCTACATAGGCTGGAGGAGATGGGGCAAACCTGAGCTACTGAGGTAGGTATTTAAAGCTGCACACACTTAGCAGGTGCATTAGTCGGGATCTCATACGTATCTTGCATAAGTGTTCACGGACAAAATTTGATTCAAAATTGCTGGGTTTTAATAAACTTTGCAACACTGATTTTCGCATAACACCTTCAGCAAAGGGGACTCAGTTATCAGCACAAACTGTTTTTTCATTAGTGCCCCCACCTCAGCATTCGTGCATTACTAAAAAAGAAGATCCAGGCAAGGACAAAGACTGCTGCACCTAGAACATATTCTATTCTTAAAATTCACCAGCTGCCTTCCCAGTGGGTCACAGAACCATAGAATGTTCTGGGTTGGAAGGAACTTTAAAGATCACCCAGTTCCAAGCCCCTGCCATGGACAGGGACACCTTCCACTAGACCAGGTTGCTCAAAGCCCCATCCAACCTGGCCATGAGCACCGCCAAGGATGGGGCAGCCACAGCTTCTCTGGACGCCCTGCGTCAGTGTCTCACCACCCTCACAGTGAAGAATTTATTCCTTATTTCTAATCTAAATCTCTCTTCTGGTAGGTTAAAGCCATTCCCCCTTGTCCTGTCACTACATGCCCTTGTAAAAAGTCCCTCTCCAGACTTCTCGCAGACCTCCTTTAGGCACTGGAAGCTGCTCTAAGGTCTCAACCAGAGCCTTCTCCTCTCCAGGCTGATCTCTTTCAGCCTGTTACCACAGCAGTGGTGCTCCAGCCCCTGGATCATCTCCGTGGCCTCCCCTGGACTCACTCCAACAGGTCCACATCTCTCTTCTGTTGGGGCCCCCAGAGCTGGAAGCAGTACTGCAGGCGGGGTCTCGTAATAGCAGAGGGACAGGATCACCTCCCGCGACCTCATGTCGATGCAGCCCAGTTTCCCCAACTAGCCGATTGCTAATTGAGCTCGCACATGCAAACATCTTCCTGGTTGGGTCCCTACGATACCTAACGGCAGGTTAGCATTACCTACGGACCGCGTCTCACAAGAGCCCTCAGAAAGGAGCGAGGGAACGGGTCAGGGCATATCCTGAGCCACCCCGCTGACAGCCCTGAGGGGAGCCCTGGCCCCCCGCCGTTATTCCCAGCTGCGCTCAGTACCACCTGCCTCAGGGCTCAGCTTCTCCCCGCCGCCCGCCTCTGCAGCCGCCTCGGGGAAAGGGGCCGACATGACGGCGCGGAGCTGCCGCCACTGACCCTCACCCTCAACAGCCCTGCTCCCGCTCGTCCCCCCCGGCCCAGCCCCGCGGCGCGGCTCACCATGGCGGCAGCACAATCCCGCCTCACCCCGCTGCGGCGAGACCGACGTGACGAGCCCTTGGCAACCGAAGGCCCGCCGCCGTGCGCAGCCCAGCGATTGGCGGAGTGGCCGGCGTCACCCGGGAGGGCTCGGCTCGCCGTCGGAAGCGGAAGGTTCCGGAGGTGGCGGTAGTTGATGGGTTTCCGTGGGAGTGCAGCTGTGTGCTCCGGTAACGTCCTCGGGGCCTGGGCTGGGCGTGCTGGGGCGGCCGGTGTTGCGGCAGGCCTGGTGGCGGGAGGGCCGGAGCTCCAGAGCTGCCGGGACTGGGCCCGAGAAGAGCTGGGTGCGTGTTGGCCGGTCGTGTCGTTGACGGAAGAAGGTCTTTTAAAGAGCGGTGGGTAACGTCCAGCTGCCGCTTAGCGGCAGGCTGCGGGGTTTCGGTTGAAGCTGAGGTGAGGGGCCACTCCTTGTCCCTGGCAGCCGGGGCTGGGTCGTGGTGTTTTTCTGAGGCCGTGGTGTGTCATGACTCAGTGGCGTTAATGTGGGATTTCCTCGCGTTGCCTGTCGTGGCGGTTCTGTAGGGCGGGATGTTAGCTGAGGAGTGCGGCAATTCACGATTCTGCCAGTGAAGGAGCTTTGCCTATAGGAATGTAATGAAAGGGGATTTTTGCGGAGTCTGAAGCTTGTACCAGGACAGTAAGAACAGTATTGTAGCGTGAGCAGTAAAGAATCAAGGTAGTCAGCAGGTGGTCTCAGATGAAGTAGACAGGAGCAAATGCTTAGAATCAGTCCTTATTGAATATCCTTGCTCTTTTCTGAGCTTTCATCCTCCTTATTCTCTTCAAATGAATAGAGATCCTCAGTAAAAAATGAACAAACAGTAGTGATGGGTGGTATTAAATGAGCAAGAACATAACGCTAGCTGTAGGAGCAACAGATGACAAGCTCATAGAATCACAGAATGGTTTGGGTTGGAAGGAACCTTGTAGTTCATCTAGTTCCAACTCGCTGCCATGGGCAGTGATACCTTCCACTAGACCAGGTTGCTCAAAGCCCCATCCATCCTGGCCTTGAACACTGCCAGGGATGGGGCAGCCACAGCTTCTCTGGGCAACATGTGCCAGTGCCTCACCACCCGTATAGTGAAGATGCTCCCATATCTATCGTTTGAAAAAGCTTAAGGTGTTTCTTTTGTCTTCTGGTCATCACAAAGATAAACCTGTCTTCCACAAAACAGATCATGAATGAAGAGAGCTGGAAGTAGTGTACACCGTTATCATTATCTTTGCAGGGCAGAGCTGTAGCAGTGGAAGTCAAAGTTCTAGTTAAGCCTTTTCGGTTAGTGCAGTAACAAAAGGAAGCAAGGGCTTTGGGAGAACAAGGAGAACTGAAAGAAGAAAAAAGGGGATATATCGATCTCAAACTAATGTAGTTAGCAGGAGACCCTGAGAAAGGAGGGTTGAGAGTGGATGGGCATGTGGATGAAGGAGGCAATGGTAGATAAGGGAGAAAATGGCCAGGGCGGCAGTTTGCGCCAAACTGTGGGTAAAGTTTTACTGTTAGGTTAAATTAAGCATGTGCGGCCACTCAGGGCACTGACTCCTGCTTTAGCTGGGAATTGGCTCTACCAAAAGTTGTATTAGCAAGCAGGACTAAAGCAGTTGCACAGCTACCATCATTTCTTCCTCACTTCTTGGTCTGGTTTAAGTACAGTGTGGGATTTCCATTTCTCATGGTTCTGTGATGATCTGTGGTTATCTGCACCGTCATGCAGTTGTGCTCTGGGAGCGTTACAGAGCTTTAAAGGGTAAGATGATGGAGCCCAGAAGGAGAAACTTGAGGAATGGAAGCTGAAACTGGATGAGGAGTAGGAGATAGGAGTTGAAACCCAGCTGTTAGTGAAAAAAAAAAAAAAAGACAACTGCCAGAAGTCTCACAGTCCTTTGAGACTTGGTTTGGGTTTTATAACTTCGGTTTTTGTGGGGTTTCGTTTGGTTTTTTTCCTTTGTTTTGGTGTGATCTTTTTAATTATACAACTGAACTGGAGTTCAGAGGTTGTACAAGAAAATAAAGTAATCCAGGATTAACTGTGAATGTTACCTTGCTGAAGATCTTTTTTTTCCCCCCACTCTTCATTTCCTCCTCAGACTTAAGAAGAGCTGACTACTAAAGAGAAAATGACATCTCTAGAAAAAGGTAGGTGGTTCGCATGATATCTAAGCAGACTGGATTAAAAGTACTTGAATGTGAATTCTTAAGACTGGAGTTAGACTGTATGCCAGGCTCCATTCATTTAAACTTAGTCTTTTTTTGTAGCTATTAGAATATAGTTATGTGACTATGTTACTGCAGTGAAAATCAGTGCTGCCTGGATGTAATAGTGAATTTAATGTAATTTTCTAATCCATTTATGTATTGAAAAACAAGTTTATCACTGGTCTGTTATCTGTAAGTACACTTGTCTGTCAGTTCTCTAGTATTTAGAACCTTTCGGTACTGTTTCAGCCAAGTTGAAAGCTGGGCAGTATAATGTGTTACTACTGCATTTTTGAAATCCATCGTTTGGATAGAGGATGTAGGCTCACATTACTGCCTGCAGTATGAGGAAAAAAGCAACATGTGTAGCTAAGAATGTGCTCCAAAACTTTCTTGCTTTCTCCCATTATGAGGAAATCATGCAGCAATACTTCAATTAGGTGAAAATATAGTGAACTTAGATAAAGTGGATCGCAGTAAATGTTATCATGCATATTGGGGAATTCAGAACAGAATGCAGCATTGCTGGAAATACTGGAGTTGATTAGAAATGAAGCAGAACTGGCTTGTTGGCTTTCTTAAACCTTCAATTGGACAACTAAAACACATGGTACCTTAACAGTCTGCTAGATTTATTAAGGTGTTAGTAGCTATGTAGTTAATGACTGCTTTTCATTTCTACTACTGGAATGAGACTGCTCTGATTCTGTCAGTTCTGAAAAACTGATTTTGCTTTCAGCCTATGAGTGCTATTGTCAAGAATTTCCTCTGTACTATCTCTCTTTCATGTTTGCATTTCATCTTGTATGGCAGCAAGAAATTACAATTGGTGCAATTCAGATCAATGTCTGTCTTGTCCTGTTAATATTAATGAGCAATGCACACTTGAGTTAGGATCTTTTACACACAGAGTGCAATTGAAATCTCTAACTTTGAAGTACAGAAATTAAGTGAAGAGTTTCTGGGAGAGTAAGAAAGTGAAAGGTGGTAAACTTTGCCTCTGCTGTTTCTAATTGTCAGTTGATGATGCCTCATCACCCATCCGAGGACCTGGAGATGGCATGGAAACTGAGCAGGGAGCTGGGCAGGTGGAAGTAATCACTGGAGCCAACACTATAAACCAACACAGCCACCACAGTCCACATAAAAAGACAATCTCTTCTCTTAGTCCTGGAGTTCTGCAGCTGGGGAAAGTGCCTGTTGATAAATCAGTGGAGATTGAAGCTATTCGTATATTAGTCCCCAAAGCAGCTATCACCCATGTTGTTCCAACTAAAAATGCTAAGGTGGCTAAATCAGAGGGACATAAAGGAGACATGTTCCATCAGTCAGATGGAGCTGCAGATCCCAAGAAAGAGCAGCAAGAGCTGAAAAATGCAATTGAAAAGCTAAAGAATTCAGAAAAGCGGTTGTTACAGGATAAAGAAGGGCTCTCTAATCAGCTGCGTATACAGACAGAGGTAAGAAATGAAAGATGTTTTCTCTTACACAGCTGAGCTGCTTTGGTTTATATAAACAGATCATGAATGTGACCGAAGAGCTGCTATGACACTAGACTTGAGACAAATGGTTTCTCCCTTGAACCAAAAGCTAAGATACAGAGTAGAAGTATATCTAAGTACTCCAGTGCTGCTTCCCTGACAACCAGTAAAAGAAAGTCTTGAAGCTGGGAGAAAAGCATTTTCCTTGGTAGAAAGGGGTGCAGGGAAATGGATCTTCCACAAGGAAAGATTTTGCTCCTGAATTCAACTGCTAAGTGAAAAATGTTATGCCATTGTAGGAGTGACTATAATTTTCTAAACTATATCCATTTTTATATCTAATCCTTTGTTATCTGGTTGATTCAGGACTTGAATACTACTGAAACTTTTTGTTTCATGTAGCAGGCTTTCATTCTTCCTCTCTGGCCTCTGTTAGTATTTAAAGAGTGTGCTAAACATACATTAGTCTCAGATGTTTATGCTCACTAGAGTGGATTCTGAGGCTTAATATACCCTGCATTGGATACATTCTATTCAAGAAAGGGAAAAGCAGTTTGCAGTAACTTTCACTACATTCTGGAGGTAGGAGGTGTTTCATTATATATTGATAATTACAGGGCAGTCTGGTCTAACTCTAGGTGAATCGGGAGCTGAAGAAATTACTTGTTGCTTCTGTTGGGGATGATCTGCAGTACCACTTTGAACGGATGGCTCGTGAGAAAAATCAGCTAATCCTAGAAAATGAAGTCCTGGGCCGGAATATGTCTCAGTTGTCTGAACAATTAGAGCGCATGTCTATCCAATGTGATGTGTGGAGAAGCAAATTCCTAGCAAGCAGGTATTGCTTCTTATAGAGCTGTTTTAACACATTCTCCTTCAGTCTTGTATTGTGTATGCCCATTGCAATGCCTGGCAATGTGCTTACATACATAGATGACAGCCACAGCAGCTATACTGACACGTACTATGCAATTTGAGCTTACAGAAAAGGTATAAAGAAAGCTCCTTGAAAAACAGAACTTCTCAGATTTACAGAGGTAGTACAGTGGATCCTATACCTCCTAAAAACTACAGTTCTTCTTCACATATCAAGAGGAGTTCTTAATTCTGATAGACTATGTGCAGTTCAGGGTTTAAATTTTTTTTCTAGGACAGCTGTCTTGACTTGTCTTAAATGTAGTTAGCTTGGTTTTCACCCCCACCCCTGTTGTGGTTTAGACCTAGCTGGTAACTCAGTACCATGCAGCCATTCACTCTCACACACACACACACACACTTTCCCTATCGAGCAGGATGGTGAAGAGAATCAAAAGAACGTAAACCCCGTGGGTTGAGGTAAATATAGTATAATACTACTAATAATAATGATAAGGAAAATAACAAGGGGAGAGGATATAAACCTAAGGAAAAAAAAAAAACAAACACACAAACAAACAAAAAACCACCAAAACAGTGAACACAAGTGATGCACAATACAACTGCTCACCACCCGCTGACTGGTACCCATCCTGACCAGAGCAGTGATCAATCTCTTGGGGACAACACCCCTCACCACCACCACCCCAGTTTCTATACTGGGCATGTGCTGTGGTATGGAATACCCCTTTGGCTAGTTTGGATCAGGTGTCCCATCTCTGCTTCTTGTGTCCCTTCTCACTGGCAGAGCATGAGTCTGAAAAGTCCTTTATTGGAGTAAGCATTACTTAGCAACAACTAAAAACATCGGTGTGTTATGAGCTTTGTTCTCAGACTAAAGTTGAAAACACAGCACTGCACCAGCTACTAAGGAGGAGAAAAACAACTGTTACAGCTGAACCCAGGATAAGGCATCTCTTTGTTAAACACTGGTTGTGATACTGCTAAGAACCCTACTGTTGCTTCTCTAACCATAAAAGCTAGTCTGAATGTAAAAATTTCATTTGATAATGGATTATATTTTTAACTTGGCTGGTATAGTTGTCTTACCAGATCTGTAAGTAGTGTTCTGAGATTTTTAATCTACTGTACTTGGCTATAACTGACTAAATTTTAATCATGATGCTTAATGCATGTTACAAAAGACCTTACCTCTTGAAGGAAATGGTAATACAGTACAGTCTCTTCCCTTTAATTTGCTGATCTTAAGAAATTTTCGGCATATTGAGTGAATAGTAAGGACTTGTGGTTGTCCTGACTAGGCAAGAGTACTATCCTAACTTGTTTGTTTAGCATTAATAGGAGTTCTGAGATCAGGAATGTAAATTCCCTGGTGATGTGCTTGGAGTACCACCCTTCAATATCATAACATTATGGTTTGTTGAGATCTCAGATTTCTAACTGGCTGTGGTTTAAATGTCATTGTTTTTTGCATTTGCAGTATCAGTAGGCATTTGAAATACTGCTTGAGGGATCAGTGCTGAGCTTCATGGCATAGCAAAATGTGTCAACAGTTGTCCTATTTGTAGCTCTTATATGCTTGTATCTGGCACATGCGATGTCTAGTTATTGCCCCTGAGAAAGGCAAGGAGGTGAATGAATGCAGTCTTTAGCCATAGGTGTCATCTTCAGAGGGCAGTATGGAAAGATGAGATCACTGCATACTTGTGAGAACTGTGTTAGTAAAACAAAATGTATTTACATTTTTACATGTAAATGTTCTTTTACCCAAGGTATTTTTAAATGTCTGTTGCTAGGTTTGTATTAAATGACATACAATTGTTTAAACATAGCAAATCAAAATATAATCTCACACTTGTGTTGGCCGTGGTTGAACATAAATTATTCTTAATATGTGTCCTTTGTAATTAGGTTGGTATAGGCTCTGTGTAGGAGAGTAAGAATAGCAACTTAATCCTTAGCTTGAGCTGACAAGTTGCAGTCTGTAGTAGAATAAAGGTGAATTTCAAACTGCTCGCTTACACTACTGATTGGAGATTTGTTTTGCAGGGTTATGGCTGATGAGCTAAGCAATACCAGAGCAATTCTTCAGCGTCAAACCAGGGATGCACAAAGTGCAATCCAGGACTTGCTGAATGAACGCGATCAGTTCCGTCAAGAGATGATTGATACGCAGAAGTATGACTTTTCTAATCCAGATTACCTTTGTGCAAACTTCATTTCTGTCTGTTCATTATAGACCAGAGAAGAATCAAATAATTTTCCCCTGTTCCAGCAATAGTCAACAGAAATCAGTTATGCTGATAGACAGTAATGTCACTTTTCAGCCTCACAGCTGAAAGAGCCGAAGTAGTATTATTCTTTCTTCATTGCCTGGAGGTGTGAGGTTTTAGGAGTAACATACGCTAGCGCTGACATCCCTTATATCCTCAGGATTTCTGTAGTTACTCACTTAACTATCTTGCCTTCAAGTCTTCTCTGTCTCTTTCTAAAACATACATTCTTCTATCCATTTGGACTTCTTTAGTGCTTATCCTGACAGTTGTCCAGTTTTACTTGTATTAAAATACTGTGATGGTGAGGCTTTGCCTTGGAGAGTAGCCTGGTCTTTAAAGACTTTTGTTTTTTTTTTTTTCTTTTTCCATGTTTCAGTTAACACTTAGCTTGTGCAGTAAGTCTTGGGAAGGATGATTGTACTGAAGTTGCTGGTAATAGAGTACAAAAAACACTAATAGTGCTGTCTTCTTTTCTGCACAGGCTGCTGGAGGAACTGATGGTTTCTCTTCAGTGGGGAAGACAACAGACATACTATCCTAGTGCCCAACCTTACACTACAACAGAGCTAGCGGCTGTGAATTGTAAGCTAGCCAAAGCTGTAAGCTCACATCTTCTTGGAAATGTTGGCACTAACAGTCCAAAAAAGACTTCAACGTCTGTAGAGTTCTGCAGTACCCCTGCTGAGAAAATGGCTGAAATGGTAAGAACACTCCATACGTCTCAGTCTGTCAACATAGTCTTCTTTCCAGAAAGAAACATCTTGCCTTGTGTTAAATACTTAATATCTTTTTAAAAAATTATATGCAGGGGAAACATACTGAATAGAGATGTTTCCCCCCCCAGAAAAATAAAGACACGCCCCAAAACCAACCAACCAACCAAACCTGGAACAATAAGCAGAACAACATAAATAATATAATGATACATACTGCTTCCTTCTCTGTTCCTAGCACTAAAAATGATTGGGTCAGAATTACGTTAAAGTCAGTGTGTCAGGAGGAAGCCAATCAAAAATACTTAGCTGAGTTTAAAAACAGTAGGAGAAGAAATTCAGGTAGGAGTAAGTCATAACACTTCAGCAGTAGTTTGTTGCCCTACCAGTTAGTTCTGTTGAGGGTGGGTGGAAACACAGAAAGAAGCTATGTGGTTGTCTTTCAAGATGAGGTTCCGCTGCAGGAAGCTTGATGTTTTAAGTAGGAAACTAGACTGAGAGTTTAGTTTGGATGCAACTGAGTAATGGCTGAGCAGCAGGAGGCTCACAGTGCATACTGATCTGTGGTGCTGTTGCCTAGTTTTGCTCAACTCTGCTAAAAGAAATCAGATTTTTTTTAATTTTCTTTAAAATCATAGCTTGGATTTCTGATGAACATTATTATTTTATAAACACTACCTAATGTCTTTATATTGAGGGTCTGGAAAGATGGATATTCAGTTTTCAACTTGGGAAAAAACTGAAAAAGTGCTTTTGGGCAGAAATCTTTCCTAGCTGGTAGAGAAGAATAAACCCATTAAACTTAATAGATATATTGTCAGTCTCAATTTTTCCATCCTTAGGTGCTACGGGTACTGGATCCAGCTGCACGTGCAGAAACATCAACAGAAATCTCTTTTTCTGAGACTTCTCCATCCTCCTTCCTTTCCACAAAGAAGAATATTGGGAGGTTTCACCCATACACAAGATACGAAGATGTAACTTTCAATTGTTGCAGTCACTGTCAAGGAGAGCTGATAGTCCTTTAAAACATAGCCAATGCAACTGCACATGCACTCTTCTGAAGAATTACACTACTTAATGTTCAGCAGACTTCCCTTTTTCCTATTTCTTTCCATAATGGGTGGGTTTAACATTGGAAATTATGCAGTTTCTTAGTACTCGAAGCTAGGTACTGGCAGTATTTCCTTAGCCTCTGGGATACAGCCACTACTTTGCAGTCTGGAAAGCTACTTCTTTTCTTCTACAAAGGCAAAGAAAATGTTATGCTGGTCCAATTTGTAGAGCATGGAGATGCCCTTGACCATTTAAGGTTTACAGTCTTATTAGCAAATCTCAATGTATTTCTATTTAGAGGGAGGCAAAAGCCTAACTGTACCAAAGTAAATGAAGTGCTGATAGATTATGCTAAGGGGGGTGAAGGAAAGGTGCAATGGAAATTAGTCAGCTCCATGCCTTTTTCTTTTTCCTCTTTTAATCTTAGCCAAGGTGATGACCTGTCCCCAAATCTATGTTCAGCCTTGTCAGAAATCAAAAGGAGTATGTGCAATGAATCTTCGTAGCTCGAAGTTCTGAAAGTAAGAGCATATGCAGTGTTGCAGCCCTGGCAAGAAGGGGAAAGAGCTTGAACTCTAAACAGTAACTGCTTTTAAATGGATTCTGGAAACCTGATTGGGGTGAGGTTATTCTTGTTTCCATAAGGCTTAAATAATGGGTTTCCATCTATCTCAGCTTCTAGAGTGAAGCTGTTGTGTAGCTGATCCTCAGCAAAGACAGATTGATATACCTCCTTTAGTACACAGTGTTGAAACCTGACCTAATACTACAATTCAGCTCTTGCCCAATGTCTTCATGGGCTTTCTGGGGAGTTGAAGATTAGTATGAAGTTTGCACAGGCACTAGTAAAAAAAAAATGTATTTTTTTTTACATATATGGTTTTATAATCTCGATGTAGGTTTGAGAAGAAGCTTCAGCAGATGATCAGCTAAATCTGAAGAAGCCTCTTTAAATTGCAGATGTAAAGACGAAAGGTAGGAGGATGCAAGGACACATTTTAATTTCTTAGGTTCATTCCCAAATCTGTTTCATGCAGCCATATAATTTAGGAAAAGGGTTTCTGAAATCATAGAATTATAGACTAGTTAGGGTTGGAAAGGATCTTAAGATCATCTAGTTCCAACCCCCCTGCTATGGGCAGGGACAAAATGGTAGCTTTCACCCAATTTTTCTTTGAATCTCATACCATCATCAGAATCTGTAAGTTAAGTTTTTGCTGTTGCCGGCCACACTTTGATTTGCAGAAAGAAAACTACAATAAACTTTCTTTGCTTTCAAGTTGCAATCTTGGATTTAATATAGCTGTATTTCCAACCTTGTCTTCTCTGCAGCATAAAAAGAACTACATGACCTTGAACTGGTCTGAGGTAGTGAACGAAGAAACACTTCTTTTGTAGCTTCTTACAATTAGGGAGATAGACAGCATGAACCTTTGCAGACCTCACCTCTGTATTTGCCAGACACAAGAAGCACTCTTGTCCTTGCTGTCAGGGGAAGATACAGGAAGGAGGATGGCACCTGTTACTTGCCTTTCTCAGTAGCATGTCAGATTTCCATTTCACAGCCATGTCCTTTACCTATGCTAGCAAAAGCTGCAACGCAGCTCCATCTGGTCAATCAGTACTCTCAATATGCCTGCAACTATCTCCAGAATGCCAAGAGAAAAATACTCATGGCAAATTTGCTTTGTTATCTACTACACTACTACCTGTTATAAAACTTCCAGAAAAAAAAAAAAAAACTTTAAATGTGCAAAACTGGAAGAACAATGACAGATCATAAAATGTGTTGGATAGTTGCTCCTCATCTTCCATTAACTTCATGATTTCATAAGTGACCTCAGCACTCTGAGAAGAGTTCACAATTGAGCTGGGTAAGGTGGTATAATTTATTACAATTAATTTAGCAAACATGGACACATATACAAATAATCCAGCTACCATGATACTGGTAAAAGTCATAATTCACACAACCACTTAATTTAATGGATAGAAAATTACTAACCATGACTCAGAAATAAGTTTCAAAGACTGTTGCACAGTCACACGTGTCAGCCTTCAATGGCCACTTTCCCTAAACTAAAATAAAACAGTCCTCCGGTCTAGCCAGAACTGGTCAACAGCTCAATAGAAAGTGGTACAGGAAGGAGCATTTTTCAACAACGTAACATCTTGTACAGTCTTCATCACAAGCAGCAGTAAACACCAATATTAATCCAGCAGAAAGTCAACATTTTACGTAATAGCCTGCATCCAGGAATTCATGGTGGAGTTGAGTATAAAGTGCCTTTTAGTGACAGAAATGTGTAATTGCCACCCTTGTATGCAGATCTTGTACTCAAATCCCTGAGTTAGTTATATATAAAAGCAGGCTTTTTCAACAAAATTACAAATAAATAGGTAGTAAAATTGTTGTTAGTGAAGGTAATTTTTAAACTTGTCTGAAAGCTTTAAACACACCACAAAAAGTAGTTGTAAAGAGCAAAAACTCAAGCCATAAAAATTAAAAGATTGACACCAAGAACTCTGCTTACATCAAACTTTCAACTGTAATGATTTGTGAAGCGAAAGGATTTTGGCTCTGAACTAATACAGTGGATGTTCTGCAGCTGTTTCGCTCTTCTGGCTTCTAGTCTAAGCTGCCTCACTCTCTCTTTAGCAGCTAGTTCTTCTGCTCGTTTTTCTTCTCTCTTTCTTTTTAGCCATCTGGGGAGAGAGAAAGAGGTCTAGAAATACTGACAGTTGCAGTTCAAAGTTTTATGTCATACATTCAACGGAGACTTGCCCTCACTTAACTGGAGTCACCTTGCCCTGTAGGATAAACACAGGTGTCATGGCTGAGCCAGTCTAAAATACTACTTCTCCATCCCATTCTCCAGGTTCTGCACCCACCTTTGCCTCCCATCTGTTGTTGAGCTAATTCAACTCGCAAACTCGAGGGAGGAAAATACGTTCTATTGGATTATATTTCTGCTTGTTTAATGAGCTGAATCAACCTAAGCCTGACAGGCAGGGGAGAAGTATCTCCTTTTTCAGCAGAAGTAATTCACTATTTCAACTCAGGCTCTGACAAATAATTTCACAACACTGAACAAGAAATTGATGCATTTTTGCTGGGGTTTAAGTTTATGAGGGCATATCCATAAAAAAAGCCCCAACTCAAAACAATGAGGACTTCAGCAGTAAATATGTGCAATAAAATAACTATGCTTTTAGGCTGACAGACTACAAAACTTAAAAATACTATTCCCTAGGAATGATCCTACTCACTCTTTAAAGGCTCTGTTGCATTCCTCTGTTCTTGGAAAACAAGCAATTCCCTCAGCGTGGTGCCTCAACATTTCTAACTGTTTTTCTCTCATGTGTTCTTGGTGCTTTTTTTTAAGCCATAACTTGAAGGCTTCTTCTGGATTCCTGTCCTTCTCCTATTTAAAGAGAAAACGACATACACACAAGGCTTATCATTAAATGACTTATAATCACATTATAACAGGTTTTTGAACTCTGCTGGTATCTCCCATACTTTAGAAGCAAACTAAATCATATGCTAATCTGGCATGGGACATACAAGCAAGCATTAAAAGCTGTATGTTTTAGAAAAATACTGTATTTAGCTTTTCAAGCCCACTGCTGCAAAGCACAGCATCTTCAGGTTTTGGTCAGCTCGTGTGCATTAACTGCTTGCCAACAAGGTGAGGAATGCACTTCAAAGGGTTTTCTGGCTGGTTGTTCACTGCAGGGTTCAGTCAAGTCATTCTCCCAACAAAAAGGAGCATCTGTCTCTTGTGATTTTATAGGTATGAAATTCATATATGCAGCTTCTATGATGCAAGTCACTCTGCCAAGCAGAACAATCCTAAACATGCAAGTCAATCTAGCTCTTCACCAAAATCAATGCAATAAAAACATTTCCTCTCACTGTATATTTGCATATGCTAAGGCTTAGAATTTGGTTTTCCTATTTAACAAGAGCACTACAGCTCCCACTTCTACTTTAGGGGGATCTTACTCTGCTGTTCAAGTCTTCTAGCTCCTTTGCACGACGAATACGCTTTTCTTCTTGCACTTGTTCTTTCTTCTTCTGTAACCAAGCTTTAAAAACCATCTCATTATCTCTTCTCTTCTGTTCTTCTAGTTCCTTTTTCTTTTCTTCTTCCTTAAATGGAATGAAGAGTGAACAAACTTAGTTTTTTTAAGACAATCAATCTTCAAAGGCCTTCATAAACAATAAATAAGCCATTTGAATTATATGAGAGACACGAAAGTACTGACAAGACAGAAATAATCAAAGATTGCATCATAATTGATACTACTTCTAGGAAGAAAAGAGTTTGAGCATTTCTGTGGTTCATGTTACATTCAGATACTGTCTAACCCTTTCTATGATTACCTCCATTTCTGTGACACATCTCAACTCACAGACTCAATAGCAAAGGGTGAAGACTTTTAAAATTAAGCCTGTCCAATAGCTCTGATTGGCTTAAAATCAATTTCAACTGATGCACTTTGAAAGCGGCTTTCAGTCTTAACAGGTGGGTACACTAAACCCTAAAGGATACTTAACTGCCTATGGACTACAGACTGCTACCTTATAAATACGCAGCTTTTCTGGACATGACATTGTAATGTATTTACTTAAGGAGTATTACCAGCTTAACACTTTTTTAAAGTTTACAAAATGAACTGATTTTTACAAAACTGAGAAAATTTTTATTATTATTATTAATCACATTTTAGCCAATTACAAGTATCTGCAAGGAGAAGAAAGGTTTTCAAACTGCACTTCAGAAAGCTGGTTAGGACATTTTACCAGGTTGTAGCTTTCTTTTTTTGACACAAAAGCTACAATCCCCACTCATTTCAACACTCATAGAAACCTGTTCTTCTTCCAAATAGGATATTCCTCCCACCTACTTTCACACTAGCCTTCAAACTTGTAATTTGAAATTTACGGAAATGAAAGAAACTCCAGCAAAATGAAGCAGATGGATTTCATTAATGTCAAGAAATGTTTCATGCCCATGAAATCCATCACTGAATGGAAGAGCTCCATTCAAAAATGAAGAAATAAGGTAATATATTCTTACCTTTTCATAAGTCAGCCAGCAGAGGAAGGGATTTAGCACACACTGTTAGGAGAATAACCTTCCCTTCCTCTACAACAGTACCTTTTACTTTAAATATGCAGAGTATGGTGTCAAGGGATCCAGTCTTGTGGTACAAAGCAAACCCATCAGTAACTCTTCCCATTTCATATCCCTTGTTACTAAGCTAAGCCTCAGCCTCAAATAAACCAGGCTAGGCCAATTCCCACAGATGACAGAAAGCAACCTTTGAAGCTACTGGGCCAGATTACTTAGAACATCATGGCACAGAAAAACAGTAGTGCTTCATGCTCTTTTTACAGAGCAACATACATAGCAAGCTACTATTTCATAATCATATCATCATAATGCAAAGTGAAGAAAAACATCTAAGATTTTAAAATACTTGGGAAAGATTTCTAAGGTTCCCGTTACAGCTGTCAAAAGCTGGCTCTATTAAATATGTTTTTCTGAATAAGGAGCTGAGAAAGATCTAAAAAGGTGGAGGTTTTTTCCCAGCAACACATAAGATACTGATTTGATTTTCTAAATTATCTTTCTTTCAAATTAAGGTCCTTTATAGATACAAGAAGAATAACCTCAATACTGGCAATATTTTCTTCTTTTTATCCTCTCTGTAGTGCCCAGGTAAAACCAAATAAAAACGAAAAGTAGTATTAATTAACAGAGAAAGGGGAAAAAAACTACTTTGCAACAAACTCATTGAGAAAACTTACTACAATGCTCACCTATGCAAAACCTTTACAGGAACACAAATATCCAGTTATATTATTAGACAATGTGACTTCACCTGTATGCATCTTATGCAGGCATAAGGCATGCCACTTTTGAAGTCAGCTCTACCTTCCATACATGTTAAACACACTGTTCTTTGTTCGTAGTTCTCATGGTCAGTCTCTTGTGAAGATCTCATTTTATGACTGAACACTCTCCCACATGATAATTGCCCGTTACATACTTCATGAGCACCCAAATGTGCACCTGCATTACTTTGGTTAATGTTAACTTCCTGCACTGCAGTGTAATCTGTGGAGATGTGATACCATGGGATATGTCACAGTAAACAGTGGGCCTGAAATGGAACCTAGGTAGAAAGAGAGTCGATAAGCAAAAGAAGTACAACACAGCAGAAGGACTATTTATGAAGGATGTAGTAAAAAAATACTTAATTTCTCTTGTGAGCAAGACATGATCCAATGCCCCTCTGTAGGGTTTTCTTTTCATCTAAGGAAAAGACTTTTGATAGATTCATTACAAATTCCAGGGAATAATAACAGCAACAACAGTAATCTTGTTAATATTATTGTTGTTCCCTGTTTTACAATGGAAAAATGGAGTACAGGCCCTGTGAAGCAGAGGAACAGGACAGTCAATGAGATCTTTTTATTGCCTCTGTATGTTTACCTCTTTCCTCAATTTTTCCTTCCTTAGTTCTAACTGTTTCCGCAATTCTTTTTGTCTGGGAGAAAGACAGTACGTGGAGCTTCTCACAGGCATGTTGGCAGACTGCACCCTCTGCGGAGTCTTCCGTTTTCCCAGACCTCTTGCAGTACTGATGGCAGAATTTGGACGATGCTTTGGGTTAGATGGAGGTTTTGGGATAAACACACAGTCATCTCCACCAGGAGAAAAAGCATGTGCTCCCGGTCCTTCTGGAGGTACTTTCTTCATTTGAGAGGCAGCACTAGGAGGACAACAGGGTGAAGATTTTGGAGACATGTGTTGAGTTTCAATATCAGTAAAAGAAACACTTATTGGGGGCAAAATGCCCTGGCTTTCAATATCACGTAAACTTAAGAGTTCAAACTTCCCCCCTTTTTCCACTAGGATTTTACCATCCTTCTTTTCATTGTTCTCGTCAGCATGTGGTGAAAGTGACGTGCTTTCCTGTTCCATTTCATTAGAAATACACAACTGAGACAGCCTATTTGAAATATCATCTCCTTTTGCAAAGTCAGTTTTGGAAATTTCAACATCTTCTAGAGGAGGAACTTCAAGATCCACCAACTTATCCTTAAATTTTAATTTCCGTTCTCTGTTCTGATCCACAGGAGCCTGATTCTCCAGCAGTTTGTTGGCTTGTTCAATCTTTTCCAAGATGTAGCGCTTTAGTTCTTCATCCTCTTCCTCATCCAGTTCCTGCTGGTTTTCCAGCTTGGATTCCTGGATAGAGCTTTCACTGTCAGTATCAGATACACGATCCCCTTGTTTAACATCAGACCTGGATTCCAAACTTTCTTCATTGGAGGGTCTCACTTTCACATTTACATCTGCCTCTGAAAGCTGATCTGGATTTTCTTCCATTTCTTCATTGTCTTCCTCAAAGCTATCCGCACCTTTAACAATTTGTGCTTCAGTATCCTCTTCATTTTTTTCAGGATTCTAAAACAAAAATCAAACAACTATTCTCCCAACAATGAACAGTACCAGACAAAGAGAAAAGAAATAGTGAGAGAGAAGAGCACTACTAACCCTAACTCTAAAACAGGCATGTCATAACTAATAGCTTTTTTGGCATTAACAACCCCCTTGCAGCTCCTCCATGCACAAAATTTGACTAAGTATGGCTTGCACAGTGATCAGTGACACCACAGGATCAGTGTGTGTTGCACAAACCTTAAAAGATATCCAAAAGTATTTTTGAAATAAGCAAATTCTTTTCAAGGAATATTGAATTTTCTTGTTTAAAGCAATTATAAACAAACTAACCAGTTTGCTGAATTGGTTTTCACTATAAACCAAATATGTTTCTCTGTCAAAATTCAGTGAATGTACCTACACATTTCATACCATATTCAATGTTGTGCTTACGATTTCAAATATTCCTCAACTTTGTATTCTAAGTAACTAGCATGTAATTCAGGATTTAATTTAACAAATACCTCTCTTTCATCAAGGTTTTCTTCTTTGTCGTCATCTTCTTCTTCTTCTTCATTAGTTAGCCATTCAAGGTCTTTTTCAAAATCTTCCTCATATTCTACGCCTCCTGTTAAATCACCCGCATCCTTTGGATCTCCTTGGTCTTCATTTTCACTCATTTTGGTGATGTGTTAGAGTAACACTACAAAAAGGAGAGCGGGAAAGAGTTGTTTTAAAACTCTGGTGACACACAAATATAGGACATCAATATATCTTATGGCACCCACATCAAACTTGTGAGCAGTATCAATACAACCATCCCAGACCATGCCACGGAACCTCAGGGTTATACATCACTAATGGTTTATAAACGTGAATGCTTTTGGCCCTTCCAGCTCCAACTACTAGGGGAAGATTTGAGTCAAAGCAAACCAAGGTGACTTAACTCAATGTCTTGCAGTAAGTCTCTGAGAGGTAAAACTAGAACTCGTGATCTCTTAACTGTCAGTCTTGTGCTTGGACAAAGAGACTGCTATTTTATGTTTGTTACAACATAAAAAGTACAAACATAGTTAAGAGTACTAAGAGCTTTCATTGCTCCCAGGTGTGTTTTACATTGTTGGATTATATCTGCCTGGCCCATTTTCCTTTAAAGAAGTCCCAACTTGTTTAAAGTCACATTGCAAAAATGCGAGATGCAGAAGTCCTAGAAGATTCAAGCTATGCCTTACCATAGATCACATTACCAAAAAGCTTCTCATAATGACATATTAAAATGAGAAGACATTCATTGATTGCACTCTTGCCAGAAACTTCTACTAGAGTGGCTGAACATTTACAAGCAGCTATCTTTCAAACCTATCAGCTCCACTAGTATTAGGGGTAAAGAAAAGTTACACAGACACCAATTGAGAATGCTGGGAAAAGGATTCAGTTCTGGTTTGAATTTATGAGGAAGACAACAATGAAAAATTCTCATTAGCCAGTTAATCAGGGTAGATATAGTCACAACCATGACAAAACTGGAGATGAGCCACTATAAGGATTGAATCTTTTAAACAATCTTCAGACTCCATAGCATACAGATGCCAACAGCTCCTGAAGGACTGCCCCAGTGCTGGTACTCTGCACTCCAGGATGACTGCCTGAAACAAGATGTGTGAGTTAGCTCTGACCCTAGATTGAAACAGCAAGACAGCTCTACATGTGTTAACAGCCTGCCCTACCAGGCAAGACCTGGACTTCCCAATATGCCTCAGATTTTGTAATACATTTTGTAAAAATCCTTCCATCCAGATGATGTTGCTTAAATTCCTTCAAGCTTTTGTTTTAAGCTCTGATGAGCACCTCCTAAATTCTCATTTATTCTCAGGAACACCAGCTCTGCTGCTTAAAACTTCCATGCTTGGCAAGTGTGCTGCTCTTCTGGACCTCAAAATTTGCCAAGATTCATTTAAAAGGGGAAAAAAAAATGGCAACTAAGCTGGGCACTTCTGTTACAAACTTCGTATAGAAACTTTACAAAACTCTTCTCTTTTTGATCCATATTTTATCTGAGAAAATTTGGAAAATTTTGCTCCTAATTCCCTTCTTTTTAGTCACTACTTGCCACAACCATCATGCAATTAATCACACTATATTTCTCCAAGTTTACATTTTGTTCAAACAGGTCATGATTTTTACTGGGAAATGCCCCTTCCTTCACAAACATCCTTGACTTGGGTGGACATGCACCTAGGGTCTTAATGGAGATTACCTTGCTCTACTACATATTCAGCACAAAAGAACCATTTCTCTTTAACTCCATCATGATGGTAATCAGGCACAAAAGCTACAAAGCTGAATTGTGCCTTTTAACAAAACATTCATTCAGTGACAACGCAAATATTGAAACCTGTTCAATATATTTAGGATACGTATAATAAAGGGGAACAGCATAAAAATCAGCCCTTTTTTTGTTGTAACATAAAGGAATCGCAGCTGAAGAGATAATTTCAAGTTAATGACCTTGTTTCAGAAAATCCTGAGTCAGGTCCTATCCTGCTTAGATTCTACTGAAGAAAGGATTAAAGGGCTTCAGCTTTCATATGGACCAAAAGCACGCACAAAATCTCAAGTCTTCATTTTCACCTGTTTCAATTCTAACCGGGTGTGTGACTGTTCTGCAAAGCTCAGTAACACCTCCACATGAGTGTATTCAGCCGCTGGCTAGGCACACTTACAACAAAAAGGGGGATATAGTGATGGAGTTTTGTTATTTTGCCGTTGTACAAAAATATATGTTTATATAGACTCATAAACCCGAATCCAACTCCGTTTTAGTGGAGAAGGCCCAGAAGCACCACATTATCAGCGGCGGGTACCTTCTGCTGCGACCGACAACCTGCGGCAGCGCCTCACCATGACCACCAACACCCGCAAGCAGGGGAAGCAGCCCCCCCAGCTGTAACGCATGAGGCCGGCCATGCGCGCTTCCCGGGCCCAGCTAGCAGGTACAGCCGCCATTCGCCTCACCGGCATTACCTGCTCCCCCGACACTGCGGCCCGGCCGTGTCCCGCCGCTGTCCCCACCCCGGCCCGGCTGCGAGCCACCTCCACCGCCCTCAGACAACCAGGCCCGTCGGGGCTGCCGGCGGCGTTGCTATGGCAGCAGCCCAGCTCACCTTCCCGCAGCGACGGTCACCGCCGACGGTGGCCCCCGAGGACCAAACCTGAGCGGCACCTTTGCCCCGCCGGTGGCGGCGGCTAGGCGGCTGCTCCGGGAACGAGCGCGCTTGCGAGGCAGCGCCGCCGCCCCGTTACCGTGGAGACGGACCGCCGCGCCCCGCTTTGTGTGTGCGTGTATGTAGATGTGCGTGTACATATATATATATACATATATATATGTGAGTATCTGTACGCGTGTGCGTGTGTCCCCCCCGCCATTTCCGTGTCCGAGCACTTGGGAGCTGCCCGGCTGCCAGCGGTTTCTCTGTTGTATCATTCACGCTCCGGCTGGTGAAGAGACCAAAAGCTATCAGTGTCAAACGTCAAGCTTTTGTTAATAAAGATAGTACCGCACGTACAGAGAGACACCGCTCTGCACTCATCAAGCATTGCTCCTAGAGGCCCTCCTGCAGAACACTGGCTGCGGCAGCACCAGGCCGCAGCTGCCATTGCTGCCCGGCCCCACAGAGGCCATGGCGGTATTTGAGCAGCTGGTCAAACACACTGATCTCTTCTGGAAGGCTCCCGATAAACCTGGTTGGTGGTGTTGCCACTGGCTCGAGCCCCTAGGTGTAGTTCAAGGGGAAGCAGGTACCCTTGCTTGTTAGAAAAAGACAAGCCATTTCCAGTTCTCAGCTCGCCCAAACCGCACCAGCAGCACCAGCTCAAGACCAAGCCATAAACCTCCCAGTATACATGGGGCCCTTCAGCCCAGGGAAGGCAGCTCCTCAAAAAGGGAAGTGGCCTCCATTGTCAGCAGCTGTATGAGGTGACCGAGGCTTGTGCATCGCTCTCTAGCGCTGTGCTTTGGGCCATGACCCTCCTCACACCTCAGGCCCACCATGGATTACCCCCATGGTGCAGGGAGGCGGCTGTCCTTGCTGGTGACACTAACATGGCACCTCTCATCCGGACCCTCATAGAGCTGCAGCTCCCAGTTGGAATACACTGCCCCAGCAAAGTGAGGGCTGACAGTCTGCAAGTGCACAGAAGGACACACAGCTCAGAGAGCAACACAGCCCCTGCACTGAAGGGTCAATGCTAATGAAAGAAAATCTGGGCAGAAAAGAGCCATGAATAAATTTAGCCAGGGCTTTGATAACTTTCAGAGTAGTGCAGGTGGAGTTACCCTTTCATTCAAAGTCAGGCAGGGTAGAAAATCTAAACCCCTTCAAGGTGGGGTCCAGGTCTCTGAAGACATCTGCCATCATAAGCCACATGACACAGAAAGAGATTGGACTCCATGTCCCCGCAGCTTCTGCTAATCCTACACCATACAGTGAGAAAGAGAAGCGGGTTTTAACATTGTTTTCAGTGGATTGGAAGGGCTTCTGATATCCACCTGAGATAACACTCAGGTACCTGCTCGGCAATGGTTCCTGCTGTACCCGGAAGAACTTCAACCACTGACCTTACCCAGGGTTATGCAGTTATCTGCTCTTGAAGACAATATGCTGGACTTGTGATATTCCACATTTCACAGATGGGTGGCTTTGGTAAGTTCACAGCAGACTGAAATAAAGAGAACGGGGCACAATACCAAAGCTTTTTGCTCTGCTTTGATTGTAACACTATCCTTCGTCTTACAAGCCAGTGCTACACCTTTCATTCACAAGAGATGCCTTATTCAATTGATTACAAGTCAGGATTAGATCCCGCTGTTGGAATATCGAGCTGTGAATGCTTGATAATGATAATTTAATGATATTTTAAGGTTAGTCTAAATTCATGCATGCATTCATTAACCCATATGTCATTAAATTTAGATTTTCAGATGTTCCCATCTATGAGTGAACTACAGAACACGGTAATGAAAAAAACGCAATGGAAACAACAGCTAGGCAATGCAGGTCTCCAAGGACAGGCCAAGCAACACAAGGCTCCAGGGACATGTCCCAACATGTTGTTTGCTCTTTTCCACGTCACTAATACATTGGACACTGTGTTTAAGGAACACTGATTCATGCACAGCGAGTACTTTTGACAGAGAAGGGCTGCATAACACCTAGAGAGCAACGCTAAACAAGCACCCTAACACCGTTTGTGTGTTGTATATTTAACAGTTGACTTTGAAGTCACTAGAATAGGGTCCAGAGCTCCCAGTCTTCGGCCCTTGCCGTAACCAAAGCCCCCCTTTCCTTCCCAGTTACTTGGCTACAATCACACCGATAGAGAAGATAATGTAATCACTTCTGCAGAGCCCTTCCCTTTCCCTTAGAGCACTGCTGGCTGTTTCACACATGCATACAGCCGCAGCATGGTTCAGTGTAACCTTGCCATGCCTTGATGGGCTGTCACAACCAGTGCTATTCCAGAGGGACAGCAGTGAGTGCTGTTCCTGAAACAGCAGCCCTTTTCAACTCTTACTATTCCTCCTCTTTTGAACAGAGCAAACCCAGCACCTGGCCTCCCCCTCCCCCCAACAGAGATTCTAAAGCCCAAGAACTATACCGCATCTTAACAGCCTCATCGCAAGCCTGGTGCAGGACATGCAAGATTCAGTGGTAACACTTACCTCCAGCAGTCCTTAGCATCAACTGCAACAAAGAAACAGTCACAGCATCCCAGGCAGACACCCCAGCGCTGTGGCAGTGTTTACCTCATCTCCATCAAACCCCTTGACAGCAGCTGGGTGTCCCTTTTCAGATCTCTCAGCAGTACGCAGTGAGGCAGGATGCAATGGGAGGAGCAAGGAAGATTGCTAGTTCACGTGGACCCGCTGTGTTCGCAGGCAAGAGCAGCCTCAGGATTCTTGTTACAGCATCTTTCATCAGCACCAGAGACATGAATCCACCTTGAAGGGTAATACTATACCTGTATGAACTACTGGTTACCTTCCTGTTGTATGCAAGCAGAGTTTAATTCTCCACACTGTCAAGAAGCTCATCTCTGCACAGTTGAATCCTGCATTCGCTCGTGAAAGGCAGATGAATGAAATTCAGAGCAAGCCTGACATGCTGGCAGTCCTATCCCTCCTGCCTCAGCAGTATGGCGCTCGAAGAAACCTATGTAAGAAAGGTGCCCCTTACTCCCCCAACTACCCCTTTGCTCTTGGTTTTGGTGTTGTGCAGAGGGCTTGTTGTACTACTACCCACACCGAACTGGCAGCAGACATTCAGAAACCGCTTTGCCATCCAACCCAGTCTGTATATGCCATCTCTTCTAGAAGCACAAGACAGGGAGAGCTTTCCAAGGCAGTGCAGGTGTGCCAGGATTAAGAGTTTACAGCATTTCTTCCTCAAGGCCTCAATTTTGTAATTGGGTCAACATAAATAAAGGTCCTCCCACACAGCAGATCTACACCTGCTCTTACTTACAGTCACTCTGCATCAGTGAGCCATCTTTAACTCCACAGACCAGTCTGCACTGGAACTATGGAGTATTTCTGAACTGCTCAGCAACTCAGGATCCTTAATGCCGGACACTGCACAGAGTTCTGCAAACCTACACAAACCAGCCTGCAACTATCAGCTTCTTGAAAACTTGCTTCTTTTTGCATGCTTTGGCCTGTATTATTTTTAACTCTGTAACAACAGTGCTCAGACCGACCTGCAGCAGCGGTACTACGGATTAGCAAGGTATCAAAACACAAAACACTGGCTACACAGGGTATGTCAGGATAATTTTATTTAATAAAAATAGCTATACAATTAGAAACCAACAATGTCAACATGCTTACAGTATTTTGTAGGCATCAGTAACTGTGTAAAGCTCCAGTCAGGCTCTATAGTCACCTCATCACCACAGCAACAGCACAGGAATCTGAACAACATCCAGGTGTGGCTTCCATACATTAACAGGCCTGAAGACATACACAGCATAACATGCCTCTCTATTGAAGCTGCCAGTTTCATTATTTTGGTAGAAAAATCACTGTTATTGCTGTAATTCATTAGTTAACTTTTGACTTGCCTTTAAATAGTTTTGTTCTCTGTATGAAAAACTTGATTAAAATCGAGCTGCTTCTTTCGGTCAGTGGACACGAGTGCTGTATACCCATTCCTCATGCCTTGCTGCAACTGTCATTAGGCCAAGGAACTCAAAAGAGAAGATACACACATACTGCCCCTTCCCAGGACAGCTCATCAGCTACAATTTCACATTTTATTTTAAAACAAAAACTGGTAAAGAAAGGAACACATACATGGGTGGCTTCAAGTTTCAATTTCAGGATAAGGCAGTTACGCTTACACGTGTAAAGGCCAGTACAGCCAAACCCCTCCTCTTTAGAGGGTTATTTTAGGAGGCAGGCTGCAAACATGGGGAAGCTTTGGGGAGTGGGTTCCGCTAAGCAGCAGGCCTAGAAGGGCTCTCCAGACCCCAAGCAGCACATTCTAAAAATAGTAATCATGCACCTTGCATGGTAAAGGCTGAGGCTCACAGAAGTGTTAAGAAAGGCTGTACCTGTCCCAGCCAGGGGTGAAATACCTTCACAACCCCAATGCTGTGAAGTCTCCGTGGCATTAAAAGCAACCATTGAACCAAAGCTGCTTCTTTGGGCTCTGACTAGAAAAAGCTCTAAGCAGCACAGAGAGAAGGCATGGAGAGAAGCACACTGCATTGCATCTTCTCCTTCGCCAGTTATCCTTTACACTTAAACTTGTCATGTCCTGCACAGCAATGGGGACATTCCACAGGCCATTTCCACAGTATACTAGAGATATCTGTTGCAGTGCTGGTGGTCACGGTGCCTGAGTATCCAGGTGCCTAAGCCCAGGACAACTCTGTGCAACTCGTCCTCAGTGCTAATGCAATTTGGAAAAACTAAATTAGTTTTAAAAACCAGGTACGAGGCAAGTTCCAGATTGCTTAGACTAGACAAAATAAAGGAACTGCCTACTCCAAACATTCAAAGTCCTGCTTAGATGGAAAAAAAGAGGTAGAACTAGTGGACAGTGACCCATAAGAAGCATAAAGGCATTTTAAAATAACGTAAAAAACCACAGAAATCAGCATTTTTCAAAGCCTCAGGCAGTCATCCAGGTAACTATCGTAACTGAAGGTGTCTATTTAGTCACCAGAGCTACAATTCTCCAGTGTCATAAAGAATAGCTTAAAAGCAAGTCACCTTCCTTTTCAGTGCCACATCCCACTGGAACAGCCCAGCCTCCAGGGTTGTGAGGCAGTGACCCCTGTAATAACAAGAATCTGTGGTTCTAAAGGCCAGAGGCAAAAATGTCAAGGGACCCTTGGATTAGCTCTTTGCCTACCTAAACCCCCTTTAAGCTTCCCCTCCAGCTTTACAGTCCCTGGGCCTTCATGACACAAGCAGCACTCCTGGTAGCCAATTCACCAATGTCACATATTACCCTGGGACTGTTAAGTTTTTGGGGAAGCACCATGATCAGCTCTGGCAGCAGGGGTGACAGACAGGAACAGTACAAGCAACTCAAGGAAGAATGTGCATATGTGAAAACGTGAGTGTACCAGTCCTCAAAACAGAGCACCCAGCACCATGGGGCAGCCACAGCAAGAGCCACGCTGAAGAGTACAGGCTCGATGCCAGCTCTTGTCCCAGGGCTGGGGCTCTCCATAGAGAGAGGTCTGTTAGTGTGCCCCCACTTCTACCCCACAGCAGCACCGCAGTGACAGAGAGCAGCAGTTGACTAGACAGTCATGAAGCTGCTCTTTCAATGGCAGCCTCCAGATGCACAGCCTTAGATTAAAACGTCCCAAGGCTTTCACTTTGACAAAACTTACTATTCTTTGCTGCACATCCCATAGATGCAACAGAATAAAGGCATTTTAGAAAGCAGATATTTGCTCTTACTTACGTAAGAACTAATACATTTACCTTCTAAACCATGCTACTAATATGGTATAAATATAGTTTAAATACCATTCAGATGACTGCCTTGGAAGAAAAGGCAAAGACTGCAAACCAGACCTATATCTTCATATGTAGCCACCAAGAGTCTTCACCTGGTGCTCTACTGGCTTTCAGGAGATCTGCTCTGCGCCCGCTCTTGTCTTCTGTAAGCTCTTATAATACTGTATATGCCACTGCCCAAGAACACCAGTGAGATGGCCGCAAAGTAAGAGGCATAAATCATGAACTGCAGAGAAGAGGAAGGAAAATAAAAAAGAAGCAGCTAAACCAAGCAGTTATCAAATTTGTAAGAAGGTTAACACATGAGCTCCCTTCCTCTTATAAAATACCAGGAATCTGTAATTATTTCTCTGTCAAACCCCTGACCCAAAAAAGGTAGCCAAGAAACTTTGCAGTTTAGTTTACCTCCCTCCCACCAGTAAAGGTGAAAGTCCATCGTACCTGGGTGAAGATGTCCAGCCCAAGCCCACTGGCATCTACAACAATCAAAGTGAGCAGAGTCTGAAGTGCTAAGGCAATGAAAGTGTTGACTCCAAATACCAAGGCATACCGCTCCACACTGAGATTCGTAGCAATCTGGAACCTGGAAAGAAAGGGATGACTGGAAATGTAAGGACAGGGAAAAAGCAAGGAAATACAAGAATGGGAGGAACACCTCTGGACAAGAGGACTATGTGACCTGAAATGCTGCACAAACTGGTCCAGTATTTTCCACAGCTAAATTACCTTGCACTGACAGTGTAGTTTTCTAAGTAGGATCATAACAGACTAGCACAGAAGCTAGCAGAGACCCACAGACACGTGAAAAAAAAACTTAAAAAGCACCCCAAACCCCAAAAACTAATCTCCAAACCAAAATACCCCTTCCGCAGCTCTGCGGGTTTCAGTCTTACTGAAGCAGCCCTCTTGTCCAATGTAGCTAAAGGGTCTTGGCTTGCAGAGAACAAAAACATGCTCTGATCCCAGAGAGCCAGTGGCAATCCCAAAGCACTAGCCTACTGCAGTATAGTCCATAGCCTCCCGTATCCTTATAACTAGAACTCCTTTTGCAGTTACCAGTTTCAGCATCAACCCTCATATTGTGCTTGAGCTGTCTTGTGGCAATTATGCACGCATAGTTCAACAACTGTGTTTTCCTTCCCAGAGTGATATTGAAGTTTTCCTCCTCACCAGTTAGAGAAAGTTGACACTTCAGCACAGGCAAAGCGTTGTTCTCTCCTCATCTGTTAAGATTTCACTCCAGCCATGTTTATGAAAAACATTTCCCTGTCAAGCAGCACTATCTCACATTTAGCAGTAGTCACTTTAGTATCATAAGACTTTAAAGCTTGGGAGGACTGCCAGCCAAATGCATCTCCAAGCCTGAGTTTCCGACCTGAATTACAACAGATTTCCCTTTCCAAACTGCTGGTAGGTGAGACTCTAATTACACAGCAAATATGCCAGCTTTCAAACCAGCTGTAACCTTGAGAGCAATCTGCATTAAAAAGATACTCACGTTGCTGTTGTGATTAGCAGCATGTAGATAATTCTGAAGACAACATAGGATGCGTAGCACACCCAGATGTTACGAACAGTGTCCATAATATATACAGCAGCAGCAATAAGAAAGGAGAACAGGGCAAGTGCCACTTCACCCCACACTGCCCAGGACATTTTTATGTGACCCACAACAAAAACTGCAACAGCTCCTGTGAAGGGAAGGAAAACACAGCTGTTAATAATTGCAGCTAGAGCAGCTTGTAGACAATGTATTAGTGCTACCCTGAAAGTCCATCAAGAACCTCTCTAAGGCTCAATTTGGAGTTTCAGGAAGCCAGCATTCTTTATTGCAGTGCGGGGCGCACATGCAAATAGTTTCGCAAAGGTGAGGACACCTGTTACTTGATGACAGCAGCTCTGTATTTAGCATACTCATGCGTACTTACAGCTTTTCCAGGAAATCATTTACATATTCATGAGATATCCATGAACTAGATATTTGCATCTTAATTAAGCATGATGCTTTCTTGGTGAGTTGGAGTCTCTGGTGGTCGTGGATAGTCTTCCTCACTGTGGTTATTGAATGACCTCAGTGCCTGTGCATGCTCACAAGGTCCTAGTGATGAGTTAGCAGTTCGTATGTCCTTGCTTCTGTTCTGTTGCAGTCTCACTCCACACTGGGCACCACTCTGCTATCTTGAAGGCTGACATCCTTGGTCTTATTTACTGTCTCCTTAGTTGTTATCAGTCCCTAGATGTTCCTTCCTCTGTCAGCCCAACACTCCTTTCTCGCTACATGTTAGCAAGTTAGAACAGTTTGCTGTATTCTACTGTGTTAAACACACACACACACTATTGCTAGCTTAAACCTACAATTTAAGCCTACATTTCCCTCTTTTGAGATTTATGGATATACATATATCCTGTAAGTCCCATATTTTACTCTAATACAGCATTGTGACCATCAACTACAAAACTGAATCATGATGCATGCAAGGGTACAGACATAAAGCCTGTTATGCTGTGGCAATTCCATAAAGACCAATTACCAACAGTGTCCTGCCTCTGTTGCTCCAGGTGGGGGTCTCTTAGCATGGTAAACAAGGTTCACACTTCTTTATCGCACTTAAAAACTTGGGCCTCCACAGCCTTTTCATCACGAATATGTATGCAAATTTTCTTTCTTTAAACCTAATTTACTCAGTATGTCTTTATCCAATAACAGCACGGGGCACTCAAGCATGTACAGAAATTAATGGGCCAACATCTGTTTGCCAATTTTAAAATCTAAAGGTCGAATGAAAGGCCAGGTTCCTGTCCACAATGTGGCACCAATGACTGAAACTGTTTGTTTGCTTAATTACCCTTTACAGGTATTTATAACAGAGTAAGTAGTTTCTGTTTCTACAATAAAATTTATCTTATTCCCCAACCTAACTATAGCCAGGGGCTCTGTTGGGGAGGGTTTCAGATCCAGACCAATAGTAGTATATTTACGCATCACCTCTTTTAATCTTTCCATGAATCCAGAGAGTGATTAATTTCTACCTTGCTTTATTTCATATAGCTTAGATCAGTCCACTGCCTTGGTGACTGCATTCTTAATACAGAATAAAATCTAACTCTGATATTGTTTCAAAGCCTGCCTATCCTGGTCCCAATTAGGGTCCCGGTCAGGATCAGCAGTAGGTATGTGAAGATTCACTATACCTGCCAATATGCCTGCTCTTATTGGTTGCTCTAATGCCGTCCAAGCTGTATGAATAATTATATTCCTGCCAACACTCTCAAAACCATGATGCGTAATTACCAACCATTTGTTTCCGAATACTCAAATCTCAATGGTAAAGGGAGTCTTTTATCATGACTGGACCATCACTGCCCACAGCTTGTCTTAGAGGTACAATCAGAGTTTCCCCTTGCTTTCCCCTAGTTCGCCCTGCTAGAGAGCTAAATCCTTCAGGACTCTGTAACATCTCCTGTGCCTTTGCTTCATTCTCAGTGTCAGCACCTTCAGCCCCATTATTCACAACATCCCTTCTCTGAGGTGGCTATCATCAAATCCAAATCCTCCTCTGCATCCCTCAAACATTTAGTGCGTAACTGTCTTATGCTGCACAAAGAGCAAGAGCATTTAAGTGAAATTCACTATCTTTCTCCAAGGACAATACTCACAGGTCCTGGAGCGTGAGATTAAAACTACAATCCTTTTGCCATTCCAGATGATCTCTCAAAGTGAAACACATTTCCACATTCATTGCACTTTCCTTCTCAAGAATAACATCAATTGTAACAAAGTATTATAATTACTTGTGCTGTTCACAGGCCACTCTTCCCCAAAATCCAGTTTATACAATGGCCACCACTCCAAATTGAGTCTCAGAGAGTATCTGACTTTTAGAGTAACATTAGGAGCTATGCAGCCCCTAATAGCTAAACAACTGACAGGGAGCCATGAACCTTAGTGGTTCCCCTTCCTGACCTCTCCGTCATCTGGAATCCTGCTGTAAACTCCCATTCATTTTTACAGGCACAGAAAAGAGAAAAACAAAACAAAACAAAAACCAGAGGTCAATGCCAACAGCCTCTGAAGTCTCCTCTCTGGCTTCCAAAGCACAACAGCCCCAGGACTCAAACCACTGCCACTCAGTCCTTTGTGCCTGACTGTAGACGTGTTGTCAATTGGCCAACTGTTCTCATCTCAACCTGCAGTTTTTACATTCTTCTGATTTTTCTCCCCATGCCACCCTGGGGAGGGAAGGGGGTGAGTGAGTGAGTGACTGCATGGTGCTGAGTTACCGGCTGCATAGAGAGAAGGAAGAGAAGACGGATCACAAGATGCAAAGTGAGTGATATTTCAGTCGGTGTGCAAATGAATGAGCAGACGAGGTGTGATTCGTGCACTATCACAGCTGTTATCTCCTGAGAAGCCCAAATACACACGACAAGAAAATTCCCATTTGAAGTAGGCCTTGTTCTGCAAGCTAGCCAAAGAGCAAGCAGGAGTGTAACGACATTGCTGCACACAGCAAACTATACAAACATCACACTGACAAAGGAAGATTTACTGGAGATCTCTGAAAAACAGGATTGTATTCAGCATTTGACCACTGTACAGAAGTGCTACAGTGCAGCATCTAAGCTCTTTGTAGTCTTTAACTGGCCTGCTATCTTAGAAATCCTCCAAGCACACAAAGACTCCTTATGGACCATCAGCATGTACAAGCCTGCAACCCCATCACATCAGTCTTGCAGACTGGTGAAGAAGGTAGCTATGCCAAGGGAAAGTAATTTATTTCCCACCACTAAACTCTTCTTTCCAGTATCTGCTGTAACGCTACCTAATTAACATTCTGTTCTTTAAAAGTCTGGCTCCCCTAGTAGCAAACTCTAAGATGTAAAAAGAAGCTAAGTCCTAGAGTCTTCTTTCTACTGTCTCAGCAATCCTGAAATTTGGGAACAGGTATGCTCCCATTTGGGAATCTCGTGGCAAATCATGGAATTGTACTCCCCTTATGTCTCAATGTTATATTACCTTATGACAAGACCAACAATTAAACATCTACACCATGAAAATGGCAAATCTAAAGTACACCAGGAGAAGTATTTCTAGTATAGGGAGAAGAGTGAACAGCATGTTCTTCTATGAGCCTGTGGCCTCACTGAATAAAGCTGAGCGCAGCTCTGGTCATCCACCTTAAAAAAAAAGAATGCAACCCAAACCTGGTTTAGTGCAAAGAGGGGCCAGTAAGATGACAGTGTAAGAAGAGCTTAATTTTATCAAAGACGAAGTAGAAAACTCAGCTGCTTTGGACCAGAGCAAAGATTTCTGTGCTAAAATACAACCTTAGCATAACATCAGAGATAAATAAACTGCCCACTATTAAATTCAAACTGGAAATCAGAAGTTAGAGCCTTTGCACTAGTGCCTCGGAAGTCTGGTCACTGAATGCTTGTCCTAAACAGGTCCCTCCCTGTCCTGTTATATACTTCAGGTTTTTAGTAGTGATTATTACTTCACTAAACTTTGTTTTTTGAAGCAATGTGTCAGCCAGAAGGGTTTTTTGTTTCTGTATTTTGAGCAGTTCAGGGACGGAGGCTTTCAAAAATATGATTCCGCTATTTATAATAATGATACTAGAGGAAAAAAAAATGACATAGGAAAATAAAACCTCCAGTTTTACATGAGTTTAGTCGACATGAGTTTAGCAGCTTTTTGATCAATAGGTCCTTTTTTCACAGGCCTTTAAAAAACAACCCAGAACTGTAATATCAAAGATGTTTATAATAGGATTTAAAGAATACTACTTTTATTTATTTATTTATCTCCCAATCTGCTGACATTTGGCAACACTATGGGGCATCTTTCTCTTGACACTGTTTCTTGCCTTTCCTGGGACCGTGGCAGGACAGTAGAGGAAGGCAAATCAAACAAGAGACAAGAGACACAGCATCACACTACAGTGGAGGATCAGTGTACGACTGCATGCTACTAAACTGCAGGTTTAGCACACCAAAGACAATTCAATAGCCAAAGCCTTCAGAATCAAGTTGTCAAGAGTTTCAAACCCACTAACAATGGGTGGCAGACCAGCTCTTAGAACTGTAGAACAGCCACAGCGTCCCACTTAATTCCAAGAGGGGGCTTAGCATGCCCAAGAATGCCTTCCTTGTCTGTATACCTTGCTCTCTTTGCTCCCAAGTAGTTGGCATCCACAGCAGGTGGTAGAATGATGACCCCATCAAAGAAAAGCAACATACTGCAGCAACACTTAGAAAGCCTCTACAAAGGTATTGTCCTAATTCTGGTAATGGAATTATATTAAACAACTTAATAAACAAATGTTTGTGTTGACTGACCTACCTTGTCCCTTTCAAGTCAAGCAACTTCTTTAATCTCAATAGCTTTTCTGCGTAACAGTGCTGAAATGACTAATTGCGGCTCACTGCATGCTGTGTGTACAGGAAACCTTCACATCTTTCCTATGCTGCCAGATGAAAAAAAGCAGTAAGCTCAGCAGACCCTTGCTTTAACCAAGAGGTTGAAACAAGCACAACCCCACTGGAACAGCCAGGGACATACAGTGAGCCACGTGCCTGGAGCCTTTTGCCAAATATTTCAGAATGAAGGTTGACTTGGGAGAGTCCTTTAAACATCTATGTACTGGATTATAAGAATTAGGGCTGCATACAGCACCTAACTCAACGGTGAGCACCATACCTGTGCACGTCAGGGAAGTCTCACCCCAAATGCCAGGGTTGCCTCTCCTACATACTTGGGGAAACACAAGGCACTTCCAAAGCATGCTCTGGTGACCTTGAGGGACACAAGGCATTCCTCACAGCAGCGGAGGAGTCACATCAGAATCTTACCTAGCAGCGTTGAGGCTGCCTCCACAGCACCATTGTAGATCTCTGTGCTGCGAGAAGGCAGCACCATCTCCCACAGGCCCTGAGCATAGTTGATGACCTGGAAGTAGCCGCAGGTGGACAGTGCCCACCACACGGACCAGCAGAGCATGGTCTGGGAGGAGTAGCACTGAAGGAAGTCCTGCCAGAGATCTTTGAGCACCTTTATGATGTCTACTTTCTGCTCCTGCACAGACTGGAGAAGGAAAGAAATGTTAATCTTTGTTTATAAATACCTGACACAGCTCCACAAAATTGCCCCATTCAAGTGACCTGATTGCTCGTGACCGACAGCACCACTCTTGGTCACAAACCTCTACGGAGTAACAAATGCTTTCCCACCCCATGGTCTCAGCAGCCACCCTCTTTCACACTGGGAGGAAGGGTTCAGTCCCAAGCATCCCTCAGCCTCTAGCTTTCTCAAGCACAGAGCAGTAACTGCTAGATACACATGTATCTAGTACCACACAAGCAACTGAAGGGTATTAGATGGAAGAGACACAGAAGAACAGGACATGATATCCACTTTGACAAGACAGGATCAGAAGCCAGTCTTTCAAATCATAAAAGCAAAATAACAGCACTCACACTTTTAAGTCCTGATCCAAATTCAACCAAATTTGGTAACACTGAGAACATGAAAGCTACCAGATGAGTATATTTTCATACAAATAAGTGTATTTTCTTTAGTACTAGCATTCAGGGATTATAAATATTCAAAGAAGCAACTTCATTTTGCCACACTCTACTCCCATTGATGTTCACGAAGACTTTGTGAGAGATGTTCCTGGGGATTTGGAGAGAAACAGAAGCCACTTCCATAAGACACAGCTATTGCAAATGGAGCTCCTGTGTATATAAGTGCTCTGAGAAATGGCATAAGAGAAAAATAAAGCTTTCTGCTCCCAATCTTTCTAGAAAGAGCATAAAAGGAGACAGGCCCATGAAATGGTTTGAAAAAAGTTTGAAAATAGAAGAGTTCTAGCAACAGGGGATGACAACAGATGAAAACTGCTTTTTACATACAGGCTGTCACAGGTGTTCCTAACTGCTTTGTGCAGACAGCAGCAGAGGAAACGAGCATGTATTCACTTTACAGACAGAGCTGCTGCGTACATTTGCTGCATGCACACGCAAACCGAGTCTTTGCAGGCAGGCAAAACCCTTCTTGTGTAAGTCAGAGCAGTGGTTAATTCATGCGAGATTGTGCAGAGGCTCCAGGGCCCACCCAGCATCTATCACTTGCATTCCATGCAGGGAAACATACATCACTGTCACAGGACGGAGCGATTGCACACTGTACTGTTGCACATCCAGTTTTAGAGCAGTTTCTGGACAGCAGCAGACACCAGGCTCTCAGCAGTACACCCCTTCTCTGGGAAATCATGTCTGTGCCTGGGAAAGACTATTCTCCATGAGCAATAAAACTCATTTTAAGTTTTCTACTAAAAATCCCAAAGACCATAGCCTAACTCTGTCCTGAACTCCCTTTTTTCCACCCATGAAAGCATCACTGACTTTTAAGCATCTTGAATAAACACCACACAGTCCCACTGGTGCTTTACCAGTGGCAAACCACTTGCTCTGCATGTGAATGCCATTCCTCCAAAGCCCAACAGAACAACACGGGAAGAGGTCAGCTTGTGGCAATGTGATGTTAGCAATGGAACTCCCACATAGAAAATGTCACGTGGAGCTCAAGTTTAGGCACAGGAAAAGCAGGGAAGGCAATTGTCACATACACTGCAAAACCCGATTTGGCACGTTCAGCCCAAGCATGTGCCCGGTAAGCCAAGAACGCTCAACACCCTCCCAGCAGTGGTTGGAGTGGCAGCAGTGGTGATTCAATTATTCATGCAGCCATTCATTTATGTTGGTGAAATATGGTTGCTGTTACTTCAGTAAGAAGGACTATCATCACACACCAGTGTTTCTCAGCTTTAGCATCTAGTAGAACTTAACTTGAGAGTTACACAAGTGTACTTGCTCCCGTTTTAAAGTTTTCCCTATTAGTGTGGAACCACTATTGCTCTCACAGGATAGGAGTAAGATAAACAAAAGGGAGGGATAAGTTATATTAATATACCTGACTCATTATCAGCACAGAATTTTCTTAACAAATACCCTTCATCATGCAAGCATAAACATGGTTAAAAATACTTTTGCTCACAGGATATTGTGCTGGATGGGGCAGGATTAAGTCCCTGTAGTGTTAATTCTTTTAATTCCACGCTGTAGCTGGAAGAAGCTGAAAGCAGCCCTCCAGATGCTGCCTCCCCCAACCCAGCTAACTGGGGTTACTTACTAAGTGCAGTACCCATCAGCTGACTAAACCAACACCACACTGAGCTCCTGGCTTGTTCTCAGAACAAGTATAACCTCCTCCTGACCAAAGAGCAAAGCTGACCTCTCCCCAGGGCCTTGAATCCCTCCTGCAGTGACAGGATCTCCATAAATACCCACTACCTGGAACAGGGAGGGAGGCAGAGACCTGCCCAGCAAGCACTGGGCACATGCATTGGGCCTCAGAACTCGAGGTTGCTCTCCTGTCACCGCATGGGACCCAATATGCCCTGCCACCAAACAAGGATGCCTGCATGCTTATTTCCATACAAGTGACTTTGTTAGAAGTTACACAGCCCACAAAAGCCACAAGCTGGGGCACTACCTTGGTGCTCTTGTGGGCTGCATTAAGCTGTTATCATACAGAGGTGTCTCCTACGCTTTATCCATATTCTGTATGTCAGTGTCAGCCTCTATGTGCTCTCAAGGACTACTGCAGTTTCCTTCCCACGCAGTTTCCTTCCAGGATCCTAAGGCAAAACCAAATTACTACACAGGTTATTGCACAACAGTTAAAGTAACAAGTGTTTTCAGAAGGGGAGTGCAGGAAGAATTGCTTCTTTTCTGCAAGTCACAGAAGCACACAGAGAATTTGGACATAGACGCTATTTTTACTGCCCCAGGTAGGTCCTTTGCTTTGTACTTTTGAGTAGCAATTTGGTGCCCAGAGAATTTCAATCACAGCTTTAAGACAGAACAAAATACAGAAAAACTAAGGAGCAGCCTACCGTGCTCCATCAGCAAAAGGAAACCAGGAATGAATGTTCCTGTGCCATAAGTAGGGACACAGAATAAGCAAAGGGATACTTTTTGCTGTTAGATATTACACCTCTACTGCTAGGTACGTATATGCACATATGCATGCATATATATATGGATGTCCTAATGCATGACAACCACATCGGCGCTGTTATCCTCTGCTTATGGAAACCCAGGGCACAACTTGCCTGTTTCTCTGCTGAATGACCTTCCCCATTTAAGGGAACTTTAGTCTCATCTTCCCAGCCGGGTGCCCTCTGCACACTGGGATGATCTTGGACAGCCGATCCATTCTTACAGTCCATGACCTTCATTTCCCAACTGAGCTGCTGACTTGAGACATGGTGAAAGAAAAGGCTTTTCTGCGGCATTGGCAGGAACCATGCTGTGCCAAAGGCAATGGATATGCTGGTTAAGGAGATAACGTTCAAGTTGAAGAGGGACCATCCTGCCACCGACACAAGGACTTGCCCGGACACCGAGCCCACAGTGTAGCCTATCAGGGTGGCACTCCGGCAGTAGCTGGTGACCTTCTGGTACAGGTTGATATCAACGATGCTGTAGATATAGGAGTAATAGGCAACGTCAGTGGCAGTCCCCATCCCGTAGAAGAACTCGAGTAACTGGGTGGCCCTCAGCCCCTCTGCATACAGCAACATGAACCAGGTGACGATGAGGCTAAGGCCCTGCAGCAGGACCACCGGCTTGTACCGCAAGTAGTCCGTGGCCAGGAACACCGGGAACAGCAGCGCCAGGTAGGAGTAAGTCCACACGGGGTAAATCTTGTTGAACACCTGGTGGGGGGGGAAAAGACGACGGTCACGCCCCGCACCCCCGTCCTGCGCAGGAAACCGCAATCACGGACACGCAGGAGGGGTGCGGAGCGCCCGGAGCCGCGGTACCTCGGTCTCGGAGAGGTTTTTGTGCGGCGCCAGCAGGTACGGGGTGAGGAAAGGCTCGGAGGGCCGCACGCTGCAGAAGAAGCCGTAGGCGCACAGCAGCCCCGTGGGCAGCGCCCAGCAGCACCCACCGCCGCTGCTGCCGCTGCCTGCCCGGGCCGAGCGCCGCGCCGGCCGGCCCC
>JASSUY010008569.1:0-35527 GCA_032466535.1 Forpus xanthops
TCTTCGCGGGCACTGCGGGGTCGGGCCCACGCCTGGGGGACGGGTGGGGCGTGGCGGCGCCGTCCCGTCCCGGTGGGAAGCGAAGGGAAGGCCTGGAGGGGCGGGGCCGTTGTCGCCCCCCCGCCATCGGCCGCCTAGCAGTGCCACAGTCGGTGTCCTCCGGCTGCCGGCCGTGGCCACACGTGTCTGCTGTAGTAAAGTCCTTCCCGTCCTGCTGAGCCCCCCGCGAGGGATGTGTTTTCACGCTGGTTTGCAAACACCTCCCTCTCCCCTCGGAGCGCTGTCTCCTGCCACGGTGGTTACGAGCGGCTCCTGTTCTGCTGCGTAAAGTGAGTAAGCTGACAAAACCGTCAAATAAAGTCGGTGTTAAGGAAGACGCCATATTAAACTGTTTATCAGTAGTTGACTTTGTATGCTTTCTATTTATCCATGTTTTAAGGGGTCTGATCAACACAGTCCATCATCCACAAATATTCCAAATGCCTGAGGCGCTGTATAAACAATAAAGCATTGTCACTTGACCCTCACGAATGTCTCATGTATCTTCAGCAGCAAACAGTGTTAAGAAAGGGAAGCGTCACGCTGGCTTCAGTACTGGGCCTATGATGAAGTTTTTCCTGTGGTTATGTTTGTGTATTTTCACCACCCAGCTTTAGATTGTTTTTTGAGTAGTTAGTAGCTACTATTTAGTTTCAGCTAAAGGGATGGCTGGTTTTCCTTCTCTTGGGTATTGCTGGATTTTAAAGCCTTAATGTTTCTCAGGAAGTAATGCATGTGTAATCTAACAAGAAGATCTTACAAAAGATTGTCATCGTTGATGTTGATCGTGTGCTGTAAGTCATGAGTATTGCGAATACACGTTATCTGGTGTGTGACTTTCCAAGTTTACAGTTTCTTCTGCATGTGTTTTCTTCCTTATTTTACAAGACAGAGGTTGCACCTCTCCCGTTTCTCACTGCCACTTTCTGCTCTCTGGGTTCTTAAAGTACTTTGACAGCCTGAACCACTTTTGTGTTGGATTGATTATTTCATGTGCAGACTCAAATACTAATTAGAGGTCTTTGTCCTCCTTCTTCCCTGGTCTCTGAATGGCTGGAATACAATTTGAGTTCTGTACAGCAAACACATCTGGTTTATGACTACTTATTGACTGTTTTATGTTCATAATTAGTATTGCACAGTCTAAATAACGCTATTCCATTTGGACCACTCTGTGTTGTTGTGGTTTTTTTTTTTTTTTTTTTACAGTGACTGTTGTATTTTATTCCCTGTTTTCCCATATTCTGCTTTGTCTCTTTTTGGGCCACTTGTTCCTGGGTTGCACTATGAAGGTTTGGTACTTAACTCTTTCATTATTCTTATGTTGTCATTGATGCAACAATTAGTGATACTACTAAGGGGCTGCTTTAGTTGGTGCCTCAGTGGAAGAGGATAAAGAAGCTCATACATTTTCCATGCAGTTTTTCAGCTTGCCTACAGACGGAAAGGTAAATTGGATTATTTCAACTTAGTTGTAGTTGTGAAGATGAAAAAGTATGTACAAATTCCATCTAAGGTTGTGTGTAGTCTTTGGGTCGGATCTGGCCCACCTAACAGCAGGCCCTATGACAAACTACTACTAAGTAGATGAACATAATACTTTTTTTGGTGCTCCAGACTTCTTTTCATAAACTCAGTTCTTATTCAAAGTGTTTTTTTACCATCTCATCCTATTAGAGTTCATCTTGAACAGTCTGTTTTTATTTCACAGGAGTGGTTTCATGCCAGGAACTAGGCATGACATTGTAGGGTACCACGGTTTCAGGGTTGTAAGCTGATGAATGCATTGCATGGGCTTTTCCTTATATTCCGTGTTAATTTCATTTCTACTTAGATTAAGAGTAAAAGAAAATGGGAGGGGAAACAAAACCATGCACATCCTCTCCCTCTCTTTGGTTTCCATTCCATACAAGTGCTGTTGGCCTGTCAGCTGCCTGTGTTGCTGTCTCCCTGCAGTTGCCCTCCGTGTTCATTTTATCTGTTTCTATCTGCAGTTTTACTGCTGTAAGACTTGTACAGAAATAAACTTAGGAGGTTGTTGTTGGTAGAATTCTTTGGAAGGCAGACAGACGATAGAATTCTGATGGAAAAATCTTTTCCCAGAGCTTCTGGAGGGATAAACTTAGTGTTTAAAAGGAAAATAATCAGTACTAGTCTGCTGGCCATGAAGTTTTAAACTTTTGCTAAAAGCAGTGCTTTTGTTTAATGTGAGAAGCCTAGGATGAGAAGTTTGGAATGCTGAAAAACACGATGAAAACTGGAATAGCTGAAAAACTTAAAAATGAAATGCAGCCTCTGTAAATGTTTATAAAGATTTCCCTGCTTCTTTTGCCCCAAGAACTTGATTATTATTCTTTTTATTAATTTAAGTGGAGGAATCTTTGCCATAGTGCCTTCACCTCTTCCTGCCACTCAGTCCATGCAGTGTACAAAATCAGCACAATGATAGAAAGAAAAGTTTTGATCTTACTCACCTGAACCTGTAGTTAATGTAGTGAGAGTACATTTAAGTTGGCAAAATAAACTTCCTTTTTTTTTTTTTTTTTTTTTATGATTCAAACTTTTCACCTTTCAGTATGATATTTTGGAACCCTGCTGTTAACATTTTGGTTAAATTTTCTGCATTTTATAATCACTTAAATTTGTTCTGAGTGATTTTATAGAGTTGTTTGAGGCATGTTATCTAATGCCACAGTAGTCAAATTGGAAGTAAGTTAATAGCAGTCTTAAACTGGAGCTTCTGAGGATGTGGAAGTTTGTTGTCTTTCACAGTGTTATGTGGAATGGGCACAAGCTGATTTTTTGACTCATTTCCTAGGAAAAGCAAAACTTCAGGCTGTCAGGATGTGTCCCAGAGCCATTGTGCTTGCACTGCTTAAATGAAGTTCTCAGGAACTTGCAGCAGTGACTTCAGTATTTCTGTTTTAGTACAATCCTAGCTCTGTTAAGTTTTCTAAACTTTGTGTCAGGGTCTATGCAGGGCTTAACTGATGGTATCTTCATTTTCTATGAAATAATTTGGTGTGACAGAGGGTGTATAATGAAACATCTGCAGTAGGATGGCCTGAAGCTCATGGAAATGCGAAATTTCTGGTTCTGTTATAGACGAGCACCTGCACCTTCTGCTTGAAGGGAAGAAAAGTCAGTGCTTTTTACATGGATAACTCACCAAAAGCAAATACCAAAAATTATACTACAGCATGCTGTGTTCACCTTAAAAACAAATGCCTGCAGCCTGTGACAGGGCACATTTTTAGGCTGGATCACTAGATGTGCCTTTTATAAACGGAGAAGCCTGAGAAACTGCTGAACCTCATGAAATCCCATTTTGTCTCACTGGAGCTCAGCCTGTGCCTGCAGGTGGATCAGTTCATGGATAGGTCAGTGGCAAGTTGTTCCAGTTAGGAGGAGAAAGAGGAAATTGTAGAAATTCAGTGGGAAATACACTGGAAAGTTTTATGTTGGCTTTAGAAGATGCTATGTAAAGTGTCCTGATTTACTAAACGAAGAAGATAAAGCTTTCATGTTTTGTTATCACACGTAGCCACCAGGCAGTTGTCATTCAGGATGGATGATGGATTGATTGATGTTGATTTTTTTCTTTATTTGTTTTCCTTTTTTCTTTAGAAAAGGAGTGAAATCGTCAAAGAACCAAGAATTTGGTTACATAGGTTTGATTACTTCAGTGCTATTTAGGCAGTGCATTTACAGGTCTGAAAGCTGTACAATTCTAGAAATTTCTATCTTAGTAGGTCCAAGTGAAAGTCCTAATAGGTTCAGCTATAGAAACCATGTTGGGCAAATACATCCATCATGTAAAACAAAACCAAAAAGCAGGTGTAAGATTCAGGACTGACAGTGGGACAAAATGGGATATCGTGTGAGATAAAAAACTTCACTTCAGGGGCACTGTAACCCTTCCAAACCTGTAGTAGACCTGATTGGACTTATGTGGGAGACTTGAAGGGGCACACTTTAATTCTTAGACAGAGTTTGTAATGAGTGATATCTCATTGAAAATCTGTGAAACTCCAGGAAGCAAAAGGCAAGGGAAGTAACAGAGCAGTTTTAGGGTTGGAGGGGCATGATGCTGTCGGATGTGGATGCAAGTTTGTTTTCTGTGTTATATATACTAGTTTGAGCTTTCTTTCCTGAATTAGGATAAGGTATTCAGTTTGCCATGAGTTTTGTCTCATAAAGGTGAATATACTATATTTATTTTTTCAAGTGGTTGACTTTAGTCTTTTTCAGCTTGCAGATTGCCATTGAAGTTAGAGGACTTCTGTGTTCATTGAAGCCAACCTAACAGTGAGATTTTCTTAGCTTTTTGTCTTTTTAGGCTTCCACTAAAGAAACAGGTTAAAAACTCAAAGAATTTATCAGTTTTTATTGAAGCATGATAACTATTGTCCAGATCCTGATATAGTTGTTTGGATACCATCTCAACAAAAAGAAACTGTGTAATCTTCTTGAACAGAATAAAGGGTCTCTCAGTGACTTTGAGCCATTGCTTTCTCATTTTCCTTCTGTGTCTGGGGAAAATAATTCTGTTTACTTGTCTGAACCTATTATGCTGTACTTAAGCTCCAAAGTTACTTTATCCTTATCATCGTGTATCTTCAACTGTACAAGGTTCCACTTGATTAAGCCCCTGTGGATTACAAGTCTGTTCTAAACAAAGTAAAAGAGTGAATCTGTGTTAATGAAGCCTTAAGTGTAGAATCTCTTGAATTTGATGAAGTGTTAGGATGCCAGCATCTCTTTTCAGTCAGAGCTTTGGTGTTCAGGTATTTTATGTCTGTATCAGATTTAATAAGTTTAATGTGGTCCCATTTCATCTAAACACAGAACTTTCTTACTCAGAGCATGGTCAAACCCTGAAACAAGTCACTGAGAGAAGTTGTGGGGGAGCTAGGAGACTGACTGAACATACTTCTGCGTGCCTGCCTGTAGCTGTTGCTGCTTGTGCTGGGGGTGGGAGGAGGGTTCCTTCCAACCTGAATGATTCTGTGGTTCTTGGTGTCATTTGCCTAAGCAGCTCTTAATTCTGCTGACAGTTCAAGCACACATGGCATATTGCTGCTGCTGAAGTTACAGTCTCTTCACCCCCAGATCAGTGTCATCTCCTCTGCTTGCAGAAACATTCATGCCAGTAAGTAGTGAGCTGAGATAGGGAAATCACCTGGATTCAGTAGAATAAATGGCTGCTTCTAATGCGGATCAGCTTCTGTTCGTAGGTTGGACAAATCCTTGTCCTGAAGTAGAGAAAAGGGAGAACCAGCATCAGGTGTGCGTGCGTTGACAAATGGGGGTTTGCATCCTTTGACAGTAGAGCTTGTTAATGGCAGCTTGAACAGACTGTGTGAATCCTCATGGTAAAGCCTCACTTCTTTTGGAGTAATTGGTATATTAGTACAAATAAGTTATAAAATATTAATCTGATTTAGGCTATACAATGTCACATTGCTTTGCTCTTGGAAAATCATTGTTTTGTTAAAAAACAAGCTAAGATAGAAGTGTGTTTCCCCACCTTTTATAAAGCCATATTCTTGTTCAACTGATAAAATCATAGTGTTTTGATTTTCTGGTTATATATTTTTAATGTGTGTAGTAAGGTTTTTAGGATATTCTGGGTGTGTTCATACCTGGTTTTGATTGTGGATAAGAAAATTAACAACTTCTATTGTAGGTTTTATTATCTTTCACTCTTTCCAACAGTCTTAAGCCATTTCATTCATATGTGTTCAGCCACAAAATTCAGACATTTTATATGAAATGACTGTGTAAGTTTTGCCCTTTGTAACTGACATCTTTGAATAGGGTGAAGTCCAACACTTTTCCTTCTTATCAGGGGGAACTGTGATGAGGATTTGCAGATGACAGAATTCTGGCCCAGTTATAGCAAGGTTTGGGTAGTTCATCTTCCCACTGTCGTAATTAAAATAGTCCAACTTTTGCTGTGGGTTGTTGGATTTCAGTCCTTCACAGTGGGATACAGCGTGAAGCAGAGGATGGTGATTGCAGACTGGCAGTTGCTTGAAACCGCATCTAGTTTTCTCTTTATTTTTTTTTTTTCCAAAGGACTGTTTAATTTTATAGCATCATAGAATAGTTAGGATTGGAAAGGACCTTAAGATAATCAGGTTCAAACCCCCCTGCCATGGGCAGGGACAACCTCCCACTAAATCATGCCACCCAAAGCTCTCTCCAACCTGGTCTTGAACACCGCCAGCGATGGAGCATTCACAGTTCCCTGGGCAACCCATTCCACCCTCACAGTAAAGAATTTCTTTCTCATGTCCAGTCTAAACTTCCCCTGTTTAAGTTTGAACCCGTTACCCTTTGTCGTCTCAGTACAGTCCCTCATGAAGAGACCCTCCCCAGCATCCCTGTAGGCCCCTTTCAGATATTGGAAAGTTGCTCTGAGGTCTCCACGCAGCCTTCTCTTCTCCAGGCTGAACAGCCCCAACTTTCTCATCTTGTCTTCATACGAGAGGTGTTCCAATCCCCTGATCATCCTCGTGGCCTCCTCTGGACTTGTTCCAACAGTTCCATGTCCTTTTTACGTTGAGGACACCAGAACTGCACACAATACTCCAAGTGAGGTCTCATGAACAGAGGGGCAGGATCACCTCCCTTGACCTGCTGGTCATGCTGCTTTTGATGCAGCCCAGGATATGGTTGGCTTTCTGGGCTACAAGTGCACACTGAAGCTGGCTCATGTTCATTTTGTCATCGACTAACACCTCCAAGTCCTTCTCCGCAAGGCTGCTCTGATCAGGTGTTGAAGGCATCCTCGCTCGAGCCACTCACCTCAGCAGTTTTGTCTGCTCAATATTTGTTGTTCTGCAGTGTTTCATTTCAACCTCAGAAAAGTGATTGGGACTTGAAGCAACTGTAAAGATGAATTTAAAAACCTTGTGCTCTTGAACTACTGTAGAAGTTCGAACATAGACAAAATTCAGACAATTACTGAACTTCAGGTGAATTCTTAAGAAGAATTTTGCAGAAGTGTCTGTTAGCATTGAGATGGATGAAAAGCTGGAAAGCTCCTGTTTCACTGACTTCTAGGAGCCACTTGAAATTCAGTTGAGGGGCGCTTATTTAGACTAAAAATTGGTAGGATCCTCTGGAAGAATGAGAACTTCATTTATTCAAAGAAAACAGAGTTGAAAGTAACTGGGACATTCCCATCTACATTTTTGAAGTGTCTGAAGAAAGTAGATAGAAACTGAGGTCTATCCAGTGCAGTTTTCACGGTCTAACCCACAGCATGACCTGGATTTGCCACTGATTTAAGTGGTCCTGCTTTTTCCCCTACCTCACTTGCCATCAGAGTGGTCATGTAAATGTGTAGCGAGTTGAAGCCAAACAAAAACTGTTTCTTAAGGTTGTATTTGTCCATGGTTTGACTCACTTGGCTCATATTGTGCTTTTGCAAATACAAGTGATGAAGTAATGTGGTGGGTTGATCTAGTTGAATGCCAGGTGCCTGTCTAGCCACTCTTATCATGAGCCCCCTCAGGAGCTTCTGACAGCTTCTTGTAGAAGCCACCTCTGTAGCCCTTCCATTATCAAAACCTCACTGTACAAGCCCAGTATAGGTAAGCATGTACAAGAGGACAACAGTCAACAGCCAGAGGGAATTAAGTGTGTTGTGTCTAGATTAGGACACTACATGTCCCTTTCTTTCCCTCTTACTATATTGATTTGTAGAATCATTTGGCCTAATACGAAGTTTGCCTAATGTATATATATGTTTTTATCCTAGTAAGGGCCAGGCATTTGCTGTTTAAGATTATAGCTCTTGCTCTGAATTTAAGTAAGAAACAGTGTTCTTATGAGATAGTTTCCCAAGGTCAAAAATCAGGTTCATGGCCAAACCAATAATAGTAGGCCACCTTTCCTTTCATTACTGTTTTAATTAGGCTAAACAGTGTTGAAATAGCTCTAGACTGAGGGTGGAGTTACTTGCTCAGAACATGCAAGCCCCAAACCACTAGTAAATAGCGTAGAGGTGTTGCTGTGTGGTAGAGGGAGGCTGTTTCCTTCCCTTAACTCCTTCCAAGGTGGGTCTACATTTGTAGGCTCTTGTGCTTAAAAAAAAATACACATTTTGTAAGTTCTTACCACTTTAATAGTGGATGGTTCATTTATTACTAAGAACAAGGATTTTGCAGTAGAAGCTTTAAAAAAGATGGTTGAGAATATATTCTCAACTATAAATGCATGACATGAAACCGCTTTTGTACAAAAACAGGTAAAGCTTTGCCCTAAATTAAAATTCCTTTGTGGTGAAGTATAGTAATACCTTTACTTACATTTGACCTGGTATTCCTTAATGAAGGCTGAGGGTACAATATGCTGAGTAATGGAGAGGAAAATAAGAAGACTTTTTACCATTAGTGTGTGTATTCTTTTTCTGGCTGTTGTTTGTCAGCATGAACACTTTGCTCTGAAAATGCTAATTTTAAGGCTCGTTAGGATAAGAGTTAGTAAATGGTAATAATGTTGTGTTAGTTACAAAGTTAGACACAAAAATGCGAATACTATTGTGAATTTGGTTTGTATTGGGAATGATAATACTGTAACTCATCTGTAGTTCCCATTTTCTAACATGCTGTTACCAAACCAAGTTATTTATAAGCTGAGTGAGTAGAATTCCATATGAAGGGGTGTTTTTTGTGTTTTTGTTTTTGTTTTTACTACCAAAACTGAACTTTCTTGTGGCCTTTCTTAGTGCGTGTTAGTTCTGTTGACCATCTGGAATGAATATAAAAATCTCTTTATGTACTTTTACCATCAGATAATTTTAAACAGTTCTTTATTTTTTTTTTTTTTTAACTACATGTGAGTAAATGGTCATTAAATCTCCTAAAGGAGAGCATGCAATCTGTTAAAACTCAAGTATGCCATTACCATCTTTTGTAATGGTTTCTGAGTATGCCCTGCATCCATGACAAAAAGGGAAGCCCATGTTCATGCGCTGGCAGTTGTGTAGCAGCATGAGTCCAGCAGTTAGAGGGAAGGACTTTCAGATAGATTGAGAGAAGAATTTTAAGATGCACTTGAGAGTCAAGCTGGTTTTGGTGCACTCTCCTTCCAAGTTGCTCAGGTGACTGATAGTACATATGTGGTCTCAAAAGGAAAGTGTCCTTTACTCATGCAGAAAAATCTTTCCATTACGAAGTGCTGTTTTGTTTTATTTGGAGTACTTAAAGAGATTTAAAGAAATTGCAAATTCTGTTTTTAATGGATGATTTATGCTGCTTTGTATGTGGTTAATTTCACTGGTTTGGATCACATTTGCATTAATATGATGGTGCCTTTTCAGTCACGGTTCAAGAGAGTGCTCACTTCCATACCCTTCTGATATCACAAGTGGGGATTTTTTTCAGCAATAACAGCTATGTAAAAAGTCTTAATAAATTGATGTGTTCAGAGTAGTAGAAGAGATGGTAAAGGTGAGTGGATTGAGCTGATAAATACTGAAAAGTTTCTGCAACCCATAAAATAGGGATGGAAAATCTTATTCCTTCTTGCTGTCAGAAGACTTACTTTTAAAGTAATGGGGAGATCTGAAGTGAAAGGGATGGGAGGCTGTATCCTTTTGCTGAGTTAGCTTATAGAGGGAGTGGTGTAGCTGAGCAGTTTGGAAACCCATGTCTGCCGGCAGAAGAGGTAGGGTGACTTGGATGCTTTGGCTGGTGGATTTGGGAGGCTGCATGGTGTCCAGGAGAGTAGTGACGAACAGCTGAGAGGGGTAACTCTGGGTACAGGGGGTCCAGCAAGGAGACTGCCTTTGGCTCGATCAGGGTGCTTGCAGCTAGGAAGGGCCACATGTTTTAGAAATTGTGGAAGCTTTGGGAGAAGAAAATCTGAAATAAACAATGTGAAATGAGAGGGAATAAGATGTAGGTTATGGAGTGATACAGCTCTTCAACAAAAGCATAGGATAAAGGTGTTGCCTTTTTACTGTAATGACTATATATAAAAGACTAACAGTCCCTGATATCTAAAAGTCCCTAGTGAAAATTCCCAGGGTAATATTTGTTAAAGTTTAATTATGAATGCCTGTACAAACAGATCAAGACAGGATCTGATCCTACATGGTTGTTTTTTTGACAAAATTATGCAGGATACACAGTGTATATGTACATGGCTGATTTAATAGAAGCTTTGCATAAGCATGTGGATCTGTCGTACTCAATGGACTTGTTTGTTTCTATGGCTGTTATTTCTAGATATTCTCTTGCAGAAAGAAATATATAAAGAATAAGTGAGTTTCTTTTGTAGGTGTGCATTAATTGAGATTAAATACGGTTTCTTTCAATCATGCTAAATTAGCCCGAGATACATAGGTAACTTCAAGTTTTACTCATGTTTTTGCAGTGAAAGCAAGTTGAATACATTAGTGCAGAAACTTCATGACTTCTTGGCTCACTCATCAGAAGAATCTGAGGACGCAAACTCTCCGCCAGCATTATCTAAAAACAAAACCACAGGTAAAAAGACATTTTATGGTTTTCTTTTCAATGTAGATATGATTCTAAAGTCAAATAACTTTGTGTTGTTACTTCACTAGATCCCACTGCAATGGGGCAGTTATGAAAAGGCTTAATGTAATTTAAGTGGTGATATCTTAACAAATATACAATATGCCTTTGATACAGTGTTTTTTTCAGATCTGAATCTTTTTCTAAACATTGAAAGAAGCTAATCTTTCTGGTTATTCACTTTCATTGGAGCATGAGATGGCAAACATGCATGTATTTGCTGTGCTAGGGGCTCCTGGTTGGGTTTTCCTTGATGTATAAGTGTGGTATCTTATTTCTTCTGCTGTGAAAACCTACAAGGACTTCTGCAGTCCTTGTAGGACTGAATAACCTGCAGAAGTCGTTGCAGTTGTGGAAGAAGTTATGAAGATGATGTTTTCATAATTATTTGAAAAAGGTTTCTGCGTGTCATCTGGAAACATTTGGAGCCAGAACAATACTACTGAAAACCCTTGCGTCCTATTGCAAGATCGGATTTGGTGTTGGACATTTGTACTTGGAAGTTAGGAATTTAAACACTTTGTTTTGATTACAGTCATAAAAAGTGAAATTATTTTGTAACAGCACTGAATAAAATCTGTTTCCAAATTTGATACAGCTAAATCTGTTTCCTATTTAAACTGGGACTGGATACAGGTTCAAAGCCTTTCAGTTTACTGTTTAATGAGCTGAAAGTTGTGCTGAAGTGCTAGAGTACAGGAGAATGAGAATGCTTTGGTTGTGTGAGTGAATTTTGAATTAATTACTTGGATTACTCAGTGAATTACTGTGTGAATTTTGGAACTGTTGTTGTCCTAAGTGATAAATTTACATAGGTTTTCTGGGGCACAGTTGTAATCTTTAGTGTTTTGTCTTGAGAGAGAGTCTGCTGCCCTGTGGTGCCAGCTTCCTCATGTCAGCATCAAACTGAACTGTTAGCATAGGAAAAAGAAATTAATTCATATGGTACTTCAGCAGCACAATAAACTGAACTGTGATGTAGGTGCACCTCAGAGTGGAATTTTGTTGAGGAACATGGTGAGGAAAAAGGAGTTTTTTTTTTCCCTTTATTCTATGTAGTTAAGTAGTTTGGCTCATTCGCTTAAAATACAGATTTACTTTGCAACGGGAGCACACTTAGTGATCAGTAGCAGGCATGTTTCAGTGTTGGTTTTGAGATCTCAGATTTTATTTCTTAAAAAGGAACATGTTAAAGTTAAAAAGTCAATAATTAAATCGTTCAGTGTTAGTGTCGTGGTTTAAGCCTCCTAGCCATGCATTTTTCTCTTACTCACTTCCCCCTCTTTCTTCCCCCTGCTCCCGCCCTCGGAGGAATGGGAAGGAGAATCGAAAGAATGCAAGTCCCACAGGTTGAGATAAGAACAGTTTAGTAACTAAGGTATAGCATAAATCACTACTGCTACCACCAATAATAATAATGATGAGAAATACAAGGGAAAAGCATACAATTGCTCACCGCTATACCCAGTGCACTCCCCAGCCTTCCAGGTCTCTGCTTTCTATTTTTTTCATCCTGGGCATGACTTGCTGTGGTATGGAATACCTCTTTGGTCAGTTTGAGTCGTATGTCCCATCTCTGCTTCCTCCCAGCTTCCTCCTGGCTTCACTTCCTCCCTACCAGAGCATGAGACTCAGAAAGTCCTTGGTGAGACCAAAACATTACCAAGCAGTAACTGAAAACACTGGTGTTGCCAGCATTGTTCCCAGGCCCAAAATCAAAAACACAGCTCTGCACCAGCTACCAAGAAGGAGAAAAATGACTGCTGCTGCTGAACCCATGACAATTAAGAAATGCCAGAATTAACCCTGCAAATTTACTTCCCCTCCCAGTTTCCTGTGCATAATGGTAGTGCCTTTAGCAACTGTGCTATGTTTTTTTAATCCACATGATGTTCATTCAGTGTAAAAGTGACAGACATAATTGGGGCCAAATCAGGATTATATATTATATTATATATTATATATTATATATTATATATTTTATTATTATATATTATATATATGTATATTATATATTATATATATTATATGGATCTAATTTTGTTCTAGCATTTGGAGGTTATGTGAGCTACTGGATAGTGTTGTGAGGAGGGAGATAATGATGAAGATGTTTTAAGTGTGGCTCAGGAGAGCTGGGACATGGCTCTGCCACACACACAGGCTGATTAAAATATGAAGCAGTTGCTTGCTAAGTTACTTCCATCTGAGTTATTTCCAACTGCTGTGGTGCTAAACTGTACTATAATGCTGTGTGCGAGGAATGATAAGTGAAGTGAAATTGTACCAGAAACTTTCATTCTGGCTTTTCTTAATTCTTTAGAACTTGATTTTACAGCTTCAGTAATGCTTCTTTACCCTTTCTGAGCAACCTGGTGTCACTGCTTGTGACCGGGGAGTTGGAACTATGATATTTAAGGTACCTTTCAGCCCAAACCATTGTGTTATTCTATGCTTCTGCTTTCTGTTGGGTGTTTCCCTCCTCTACATTGCATGCATGCCAGCAGGAGAATCACTGGGGAGCAGGAATCCAGTCTCTCCTAGGCTCTGTGGCAGGTTACCAGCCCCTGCCCTGGGGCAGCAGTGACAGGGGAACTCCTGTGCTCTAAAGCTCTGAAATGGGATGGAGCATGTAAGCTGGGTCAGCACTATGAGCTGGGAGGGGTTGCAGTATCCTCAGCCCTTCTGCAGGGATGGTGCATCCACAGCCTGCTCACACACAGAAACTGGAGCATGTTCAGTTGCTTTTGGAGGCCATGCACATGTAGTCTGGTTAGGAGGCTGAATGCAGAGTCGACAGAGATTGGAGCTGCTAGCATCAGAGATATCTCTGCCAAGCCTGTACAGATTGGCATTTTCCATGGATTTATTACTTGGATAAAACTGGTTAAGAGTAGATGGTGGGCAGCATCTCATCTCCAGAACGGTGTCATCCTTCTTACTAATTTCAGACATGGTCCTCAGAATAGGGGAATACCTGTTAGAGGAGAGAAAATTCAGGTACCTAAAAGGCCCCAAAATTTTGTCTGTTTCTATTTTCTATTCCCCCTCCCTTAGCTTCACATGCTCAAGTGGCTGGATCATTTTGGCTGAAATTTACCCAAAGAGCTCAGCCCAGATCAATACCCAGCATCAGATTTTCTAATCAAAGTGATTTTTTTTTTTTAAGTGTAAAAGAAAATGATTTGATTTTCCCAGAACTGAAGTTTAAGAATCATCCAGTAAATTGCAGTGCTTATGTTAAAGATTCATATCCTGTGATTACACTGCCACTTTCCTTGTATGTTTCTCAGTAGTACATCCATTAAAATACTGCTGTTATAAGCCTTTTGAGGAACTTTGTGCAGTGATCACTGAATCACTGAGCTTAAAATCTTCCATTACCTGGACTGCAGATGGATCTGTTTTAGGTTACGTCTGTAGGTTTTATCACAGTTCCCAAGGTGGAGACACAGGATTTCTTTATCATACCCTGCATCAAATGGGATTTTTGTCTGTAGTTCCATGATCCTAGATTTAATGTTGTGACTTTAGTGTCAAGATGTGTAAGAGAAAATACTTAAAGCAACTTCTCAAAGATGAAAAAATATGCGCTAACTCTTTTATTTCTGCATATACAGTTCCACTTTCATTTCTTCAGTATTTCTTCACCAGTGGAAAAGTTTCTTGGAGCGTATTAGCAACTTAACTGAAAATTAAGACTGTGTTTTGTTGTACAACAGTTTGTCTTTATTCCTGATGGTGAAACATAAACTATGCTGTGATGTACAGTGTGACAAACATGTAATATTTCTTGCATTTCAGTGGATTCCTGTAATTTCTCTCCATAGGTAAAAGTAGAGAACCTAGTAGTAATCCAGCATCAATGGAGAACAACAGAGAAGAGGTAGGAATAAAAATGATTTTCAATTTTAGTTGCATGACTAGTGCAGAATGGCTGGCATAGGGAACACTGAGTTGATTTTATTGCTTGTTCAATCAATACTTAGAGTATTGTCAGAACCATGCAGTAGATGTCATCCTCTCTGCTGACTGGAAACTTCAGCTGTAAAATGTTGCAAAAGAAATCTAAAATTCAGTTTTAAATTTTGAATAATTCGCACTTTGATTTAGGCCTATGAAAGTAAGCCTGTTCCCTCCCCCATTCAGTTCTAACTTGCTGAAATACATGAATTTAGTTGGACAACTTCATTTTCTTTCTGATGCATGATAATTGTGAGGAATAATATCTGTACCACAATTCAGAGAGTTGGGTTTTGCTCACCCAAGGGTTGCAATTGCTCTTTGGTTAAGAATTGAATGTAAGTGTTATAATTGGTTCAGATCACAAATATTGCAAAGTGAGTTTTTATTTTTTAAAGAGATTTGGTTTATTAGTCTTTTATTCTTTGCTTACGTACAAACAGACTCTAGCTTATTTTTGGTTTAAAAGAGCTGGTATCTACCTCTTATTTATGCTTACCCCTTGGTACTCAGATAACGGGGTATTTAGTTGTCCATTTAGGCAAATTTGCTTCTTTTTTTAAAAAAGACAAAAAGGTGGAGATGCAGGATCTTTATTAAACGTGAGCAAATTTCTTCTGTGTGGTGAAAAGATTAAAATACATTTTTCGTGTGGTATGTCTTATTAATACCTACTCTCTTGTTGGAAGCATTCTGGATGGTAGTATGTTAACGTGCGGAGAAAGCACAAAATGCCAGTGTCCTGCCTTACTTTGTCTTTATTGCAGTAAATTCGGGCATTTATTTGGTACTGCTCAAACCTAGTTATATATTGGCACAAACCTCTGAAAAATCAGTTTTCCTGTCAAGACAGCAGCTCCTTCCGGCATATGAGCCAGGTCACAAGTGTCTGCATTTGGCCGGCAGTTCTTGGGAGCATAGCAGTGATAGCTTCCTAGCACAGCTATCCTAGTGCAGCTTCCTTCAAGAGCCCTTTGTGTCTGCATGTCAGAAAAGATTATGGTTTCTTCACATAGCGTGAAAACCGGTCTTAGACCTGCATAATCTTCTGCAGCACTAAGTGCTGTGAGGAGTCCTGGTGAATTGTAGAAGTTAAAAAGCAGCATGGAGGCAGGTGTGAATAAGGCTGTTATTACATGTGCTAACAATGAAGTTAACATCGCAGCAGAGGTACAGAAAACGAGAGGTTTTTCAGGATTAGGACCAGCCAGTGATCATAAGCTATTCTCAGTCCCCTCAGTGCTCTGGAGAAGGGACTTGCAGCAGGTTGGGAAAGTTGAGGATTGCAAGGAGAGAAGTTCCTCAATTTCATAAAGACTCAGCACTTGAGATGCAGGCAGTGTTTCTCTCTGAACTCAGCTTATAACAGTGCCCTCACCAAATTTCTTTTAAGATAAATATATAGGGAGGTTAGTGAAAATTAGTGACTTAATGTTTAGTTACACCTGGTTTTTAAACTCCATAGATTTAGTTGAACTGAGCTGATATGACTGTTGAAATTGTGTGTCACATTTGCCAATGCTTTTCCTACCTTCGTTGTTGTAAAAGTGATGGTGGCTTCTGAGATGTGTTCTAGTTAATGTAAGAAACTGGTTTTTGTTGACAGATCACTTGGTCCCAAATGTGTTGACTTTGGCTATTTTCTCTTGTTTTTAGGGCAGTAGTTCTTCAGAAAGAACCAAATCCTTGGGGTCATCACGTTCAAAAAGGTTGGTTTGGAAAATGCAGATACTAGTCTTAGGCATGTGCAACTGTAAAAAAGTCCATGTGTTGTGGCATTGACTTTTAATATAGACCAGTATAAATCCATTAAGTTAGCAGAGTGCTGGCAAAACAGTGCCTCATAGTGCACTAAAAATTCAAGTAATCTTTCAGGGTCAAGATCACAAAGCTTGATTTTTCCTAACAAAGACAGGATTATTCTATATCTTCAGGACAAAGGTGTTTGTACAATTGTTCCTTCAACCTTCCTGTTTCTATACAGGGTTCTTCCAAAAATGTAAATTGAGTCACAGGGAAAAAAGGCTTTTTCTGTACCTCACTGTTGGGAGGCTGTAGAATAAGAATGTGCTATGAAGTTGTCCTGTGCAGAAACTGCCATTTATTGTCTATCTGCTTAATACCTTTTTGCTCTTTAACTTTACAAAAGTATGGAGTTCACTGTTTACCAACCAGTTTGAACCTACAGGAGACAAATTGTGTGTGACCTAAGTAATAGCAGACTCATTGTAGTAGAACTCCTTCTCTTCTTTTGCTCTCACCTGATGCTCATTCATGTTATGTCCTTCATGATTTTTTTAATCCTAGTCTGCTGTATAGATAGGTGAGCTGTTCTAATGCACAATCTCAGCAGCTGCCGTATTACGGCTCTTTACAAGTGTGTATCTCTCTTCACACTCCTTTTTATCCTAGTTTGGTTTTTATGTATACTGGAATTGAATAATATTCTTCCTCCCTTTTTTGTTTGTGTTGATTCCATATTTGCAAGTGTGGTTCTATATATGCCTTTAATTTCTCCATCACCATCAGAATCCAGTGTCCTGCTGAACTCTTTTTCACTTATATGATTCTCTATGATTTTTGCAGTCTTGTTTGTTTTTTTTTTTTTCTTCTGCTTCCTGTCTATCAGTAAAAGTGTTTCCACTCATGCATTTATTATACTGTGCCCGAGACTGACAAAAAAAAAATCCTGCAGTATTCTTGTATTACCTTCATACCACTGAAAATTATGCTCAACATACTTTTTTCTTTTTTCCTTCCCTCCCTGCCCTGACATTGTAAATCCGTTCATTTTAATGGACTCATTCTCAGTTATGTTTGTGTGAAATTCTGGCAACTGATCCTTTTATTCAACAGTCATTACTTTGTGCATTTATTTCATTTCTTTGTAAGCATCTTTTCTGCCACGCTGCTTACTGTCATTTGCTAATATCTGTGTGTTCTGTTTGTGCTGCTGTTAAACTTGAAATGATGTATAAGATTTCTGAGCAGACATTTCACTTGTGTTACATTTCAGCTTTTTCTCTAGAGGTGTGGTTTTCCTGCATTCCTTCTTAAAAACCCAGCAAAACTTGATTTTACCAACAATATAATACAGCAAGCCTGTGAAACAAAAGTATTTTGTTAGTATATAATTTTATTTCACATGGGAGAGTTCCTGTTCCTAACAAGAAAATTAGCCTACAACTGATTACAGTAATTCAGAGCATCCCACCTCATAATGTCTTAAATGAGCTTAAAATAAACATAGGTTTCCCCAGTTAGAATGGTGTTTTGCTTGCAAAGGTCCAGGCTTATCTGCATTGCAATATGTCATATTTGTCATGGTGTGGTTTTTTTTTTTCTGTCTATGCAGGAAACCTACAGTTGTAACAAAATATGTTGGATCAGATGATGAAATCTTAGATGAAACTGCAAATGAAGATATTTCAAATGAGAACTCGGAAAATGATGTTGATATGCAAAGCTTGCCTAAAGGTAGTTCATGTCTGTCTTTGTTTCTGAATTCAGCAAATTAGCCAAGATGATGATGCAGCATAATTAACTAGGATTCTCATGGATTAGTAAAATGCCTGTCTTGGATTCTGTATCTTTTATATAGAAACAGATGCTAGCACATGCACACACATCCCCTGTGCACGTGTGTGTACAAGAGGAAATCAAGCACCTTTATTTTTGAACCCAGCATGTTTCAGGCTGTGGATACACCAGGATGTGCTGGTGGCTTTATTTCAGATGCCTGCTGACATCTGAATAAAACCAACACGAAACAGGGGAAGTAATTTATTTCAGTTCTTTCGTGCAAGTCTCAAACTCTGTCACTCACAAATCTTACTGTTATTAACAACTAGATCAACAAAAGCAAAGCTAAATCAGAAGGGAAATGCCATTATTTGATCTATTTTTAAAGACCCTTTTAAAACAGTTAACGCTATAAGCCTATATCCCACTCTTCTTAACTATAGTGTGAGTTTGATTAATCTCTTCCATTTCTTACCTGTGAATGTTACAGGAAAACTTCATAGTTTTTATGAATACCACTGTGTACTGCATGAGTAGCGGTGTTTAAAGCAATCACTTTAAAATTGTCTTCCCAGAATGTTACATTATTTCTAGTGTCCTCACAATGAAAGTGTTAAATCTGAGCTCTTCAGTAGGAAAGATGTTTTTTCATTCACATAAGTTTGATTAGTACTTGTCTCTGTTTAAAAAACGAAAGGAAATTTCTGGATTTTATTAAAGGCAAAACAGGTTTTATTCTATTGCTTTTTCATTGGTTTTGTGTAGAAATAAATTAAGATGAGGGAAACTGGATAGGAGGGGAAAAGAGAGAGAGAACAGCAGTTACTCTAAGGCTTTTGATAGATGTAAGTGACCTAACCAAAGTCCTTTATTTGCAGCACTGCGCTGCAAATTCCTGTACTACACACCCCAGCAGTATGACAGTCATGTTCTGCACAACCACATCAGGGCAGAGGGAGCAGGATTTGCTTCTTATAGCCCGTTCAGTCTTTGGCTTCTGTCCTGCAACTGCAAAACAGATGTAGATTGAAGTGTGTGGTTGGTTGGTTTGGTTTATTTTTTTGAATCTGTTTTTGCTGTGAACATTTGTGCATTCCAACTTGGCGTTTTAGTCAACAGATTGCACATTTTTAAAAGTACTGTGTTGGTTTTTATTTAAACAGGACTTTTGCACTTCATTTGGATGTGTAATGGTTTCCAATTTCTAAAAAAAATCATTCTAGGTACAGTGGTTGTGCAGCCTGAGCCAGTGCTGAATGAAGACAAAGATGATTTTAAAGGGCCTGAATTTAGAAGCAGAAATACCGTTAAAATGAAACCTGAAGCTCCCAAAAAGCGTGGAGGTAAATACAACTTAAAACATTCATTTAAACATGTTTCAGTTGTTGCTTATGACCACGTTTGGTACATCTAAAAATCATTCCTATTTCTAATCAATTATCCTAAAAATACCTCCACTCTTCTGGCTTTTCATTCAGTAAGGATTCTAGCTGACTGCAGTTAGCCTCCATTGCTGCCCCTGCAATGCAGCAGTGGAAGCTAAGATTAGTTCTCTTTAAAGTTCATCTTTTCAGTAGCTATAGGATGCATCGTTAGGTGCTCCATATGGCCCCTTCTTGCTTTGTATTCAGAGCAGTTGCTTGATTGCCATCAGGTGTTTCAGGTATTCCTTTTTTTTTTATTTCAGGAGTATGTTGGAACACTGTTAATACATTCAGGAGCATTGACTGACTCACCAAGAAAGAAACCGTATTTGAGCAGGGTATAGGCATGTTATTCATCAGTTAACTAACAAGAAACCCCAAACCTCTAACAATTCCAAGACTTTTTTTCTTCTTTTTTTTATATTATGGGAAATTGTGTGGCCCTTCTAAAGAGTCTCTTTGAGAAGCTGCTGTGCCAGCTGGTTTTCCATAGCTGCTGCTAAAACTGAGAAGTTAGGTAAATTATAGTGACAGCACAAATTAATAGCTCATTTATTTTGCAAAATGTGGAGGAGAGGGAGGATTATCTATAAAATGGCCTGTAAGAAGGCAGATACTTCCTTTAATGCTACCAATATCTGAGTTTTCTCCCTGTTGTATCGTTTGAGGTACTTGCTCTCTTCTAAAGCCTTACTGTAATTTAGTAAGTGCTATTTCTCCATCTATAGTTGGAGGGGAGTAAAATGTGACTGTGTGGAAATGTGCTTTTGTATACATGTGGGCTCATGCATGATTTTAATCACATTTTGAGCATTGTTATTTTCTATCAGTTACTAATCTTTAATGTCAGATCTGTACATACAAGATATCCTATGCAGCATATAGGAATGCTTTTTCCATTTGAATTACAGTAATTCTAAAGAGGGCCAACAAAGATCTTCAGGGGTGAGTGTTAAAAAGATAGGACCTGCTTGAGCTTTGTGGCCTGTGTCTGCATCCTCAGGACACTTCATATGACCTGCCCTTCTGGCTTTTTTTCCTCCATCCCTAGAGAATTTTCAGGCCTTCCTCTGTGTATGTGGACTGGTTACTAAATGCTGGTGCTTGATGTTTGTATTAATTTTGAAAGGGACATCAAAAGTTTAAGCCATACCTTTATCTAGGGTAAGCTCAATTGTATCTGTGTCACTACACATAATCTTTGGCTTGGTTTTTAAAGCTGTTCAAGTCCATGTGTTGAACTCCTGTCAACATTCAGGGAAATGGGATAGGTACTGCCTGCTTCTGTGTTGCGCCTACTTCCAGACCAGAAAGGGTAGCCAGTCTAGGGTCTCCGACTGCAGTTAACCACAAGAGAGCTGGATTAGGAATGTGTCAGACCACTTTTACTTGGCGGCATGCACAGCAGAAGTAATGAAGATTCCTTTACACTTGTGTGCAGCAAGTCTGGTTGCATGAATTAGCGCTTACCTTTCTCTTGCTGTTAGAATGAGATGCCAAGCCTCTGCCTAGGGTTAAGCACTACTGCTTTAAGCAGGTAAGTGTGTAGTCCCAGCTATGTAAGATCCCGAATTCTAGGCACAGTGCAAGTAAATAAATAATAGAATAAAAAATGCCAGCTTGTCTTGTTCTTCGTGAAGTGTATCTCTGTATTTTTACTAGGAACCATGTGTCCTATTTATATTAGAGATAGTAGTAAGAACTGTCACCTTGCTAGCATCCAGGTGCTCTTATCCAGGACTGTAAGAGGCATTGTGTTAGTCCTTAATTTCAAGGTTTGTGTCTGCAGGATGGATATGCTTGTATTTTTGTTAATGAACTTGTAGTTAGGAATATTTTTTGAGTGTTTTCTCAGTATTAGTAGTTGTTCAGTGTCTTTTGCTCATCATCGTTTGTAGTACTAGTATGGTTTACAACAGTTTGCCTCATAAGTTATCCTGTCATTTTTTTTTCCTGGTGCCAATTTGCGGATTTTACAAAGCAAGCAGTAGTGCTTCCCCTTAAAGTTGTAGAGAAGGGAATACAACTTGGGACTTGGCAGTGAACAGCTTGTTCTCCTTCAGTTGGCTGTTACTCTCTGATCGTTACACCCATTTAAGGACTATGGTGTCTGACAGAGCCTGGGTAGGTTTCTGTGCTGTTTAGTGTACTAGAATATGATATTCTTTTCCAAGTAGTATGATAGGATGGATGTGTTTATTTGAGGTTTGACAGCAGCATTTAAAACAGATGTTTTAGCTGGTTTTGAGGTCATGAGAGATGCTTTACAAGTCCACAAGCTCTGCAGCATATACACTCATGCATGCACTGAAGTTGGCAACAACAAATCTCCTGTTCCAAATTTCGGACTGCTATTTCCACTGAACAGTAAGGGTATATTAGTTGTTCTTACTGGTCTGTAACCTGTTTAAGATGGTGTTTCAACAGGAAATTGCTTGTAGCTCATGTTCACAGAACTGTAGAATAGTTAAGAGTTGGAAAGGACATGAAGATCAAGTTCCAGCCCTCCTGCTGTGGGCAGGGACATCACACACTAAATCATGTCACTCAAGACTCTGTCCAGCCTGGCCTTGAACACTGCCAGGGATGAAGCATTCACAACATCCTTGTAAAAGGATGCGTCACAGTTAAGTGATCCCAGATTGAACCTTTATCTACTTGATTCCAAATTAAGTTTGTGCAGGTGTATGAACTGAGTGTTTAAGATTTCATACATGATCTTCCTCTTCTTGAAAGCATCGCTACTACCGAAAACAAAATGGACTCATAGTGTTAATGAGTGGGGTTAACAGCCTGGCATGTAGTGAGCCTCCCAACCTCAAGTTCACCACCTTTCAAAGCAAGTTGGGAATTGACATTAAAGGGAAGCTTTTCTGACTGAATTTAGATAGAGGAGCACAGTAGTACACAAAGTGTGGGAGTAACCAAGAAGATGGCAGAACTGTTGTTTCAGACAACCCCGGACAAACATAAAAAACCCCAGACAAACAGGAACAACCCCAAACAGAAACAGCCCATTATCAAGGAAGGGAACAAACAATGGGAAAAAGGCTTTTTTTTCAGGCACTACTATAAGAATTTTAAGCATTTTTTTCTAATGATTTCCCATCTTTTTCTTTGAGAAACTAAAACTGTACGTGAAAGAAATACCATCAATACAAAGATAAATTCCAGTGGCATTTTATGAGTAAAGATTAAATGAGGAAGGTTATACAGAATATCACGGCTGCTTTGAAAGAGTTTTAGTGATGACTCTTTAGGTGTGTTCTCATGAGGTGACCAGTTAATCCAGATTAAATCTTTCAAAGGAAAAAAGTTGTATCTTGGGTCGAAGTGAAGTGTAGAAATGAGAGGAAAATTCTTTCAGCCTTTAAATGGTGAGTGGTTACAGAAAGATTTCTCTAATACTGGGTGATAAAGAAAAGGCGTATGAAAAGCCTGACAGGCCAAAACACTGTAAGAAAATGAAATGGTTATAGAGATTTCTGTAAGAAAATTAAAAACCAAAGCAGTTAATGTGTGCTTCATAATCCTCTCTATAGAGGAAGGACTCCATGGAATTGTAAGCTGTACAGCTTGTGGCCAACAGGTGAACCATTTTCAAAAGGATTCAATCTATAGACATCCTACACTGAAAGTTCTTATTTGTAAGGTACGTGGTAAACAGTTCTACAGTTTATTCCTTTGTGTTTGACTTGGGTGGGATCTCTGTGGGAATAGTTGTTGTTTAATAGCCAGAAAGCTTTTTAGTTGTTAAGTGTTACCATTAAGGAAACTAAAAGCAGAAACCAAAAAGGCAAATGCGGCTTACAAATTGATGTTCCTATTTTCATATATCCCAGTTAAACTGATTTATGGTTTCTTTGTGATTTATTTTTTACAGTCTCTCATTTTAGTGTATTTTTTTATGTTAAATGATCTATCTGAAATTTCTGCCTACTCATGATGTATCGTAAGAGCAGATTCAGTTCTGGATCTCAGGGTAAGGCGTTTCATGTAAACCAGCATTGGAATAAGAAGTGGAAAGGTAGCTTCTAAGCTACATCAGTTTCACCTGTGTACAGCTCCTGGGCTGTTTTGGTTTACAGCAGCCTGTGTAATGATAATCTAGTACATAATCCCAAACCAGCATCTCAGGCTTCAGTTACATGGTTTCACGGTAGCTTCAGTTCACCCTAAATTGCAATGGGAAGAGGTGGAAACAGGAGGGGAAGGAGAAATGCCTATCTCCTGTTGTGGAGACCTCTTAATGTTCAAAGAGCTATAAAGAGATCTCTCTCTTGCTTATCTCTGTAGTTGTAGAGATCCTGTATTTCTAACGATACCTGTGAAGGCAGATCCAAATCTACACTGCAGTGCACATTTAGCATTCCCCTTCTCTTCCTTTGTGCTTCCCCCAATTCCCTATTGATGTTTCATATTTAGCTGACATACTGTCTCAGACGTGTCCATTTAGTCTAACGTTCTGGCTCATTTCTTCTGTTCATTCTGGCTTATTTCTTTTATAAAATACACTTTAGAAAAATCAACTCACAAGATGACTGTTTTCAGTCTTCAGTGGGGTCCCAGCTCTTTTTTCCTGGACTTTGGAATCCTTAATATATAGCTGCATGTGTTCTTGCAGTACATGCAAGTTACCTGGTTCATTTTGGAAGCTTGTTTAGGGTGTTGGATTCAGTAGCAGCTGTCGACTGTGAGCTTTGCTAGAGAATTACATCATGCGTTGTGTCCCATAAATTGTATCTTAATTGAATATGACCTTATGTTAATGTGAGAGAGAGCAATGGAGATGCCTGATCTGCATACTCCATGTCTTTTGTTGCTCTCTGTGCTTAGTTCTTCCCTTATTTTTCTCCTACTTAGGCAAACAGGCCCAGATGTGAGAAGCTGTTTTCCTTTAACTATAAATGCTGTGTCAAATGTCCAAGCATCTATTTTTATTGGCCTTTTTTTGTTTGCTCTTATTTATTTGCTAAGTTTATTTGAACAGTTGTGTAACTCTGCTCAAGGTCAAGAAGCATTATTTCAAATTCAGGTGCTGAAGCCTCTTCTGGATGCTGAATTCACTGGAGAAAAGGACAGAATTTAGATAACAGCTTGGGTTAATCCTTGTTCAAGTAGAGCTTCAAGTCTGGGAGAACGTTCTCTACTAGTAACTGGAAGAAAAAGCCCCAAACCTTAAATTTGTTTTAAAGAATTCAGCAACTGAAGCCACTGCTGTGATAGCCAAGTTGCGTGTATTTTTTTCTTACTATTACCACTTTGTCAGTGAAAATGCTTCATTTGTACCTGGAAATTGAAACTTTGGATGTTAACATCAGAATAAATACCGAAGTTCTTTTTATTTAAAGACTTATATGATCAGTTGCTAACATAAGGAGCATGCAGCTGAAAACTGTAATTTATGTAGGATTAGTTGTGTCGGGGAAGGTGTGATGTTGATTTACCTGGGAAATAGATGGAAAAAGATTTGAAGAGAAACATTCTGTTGATATTCTAAAGCATTTGCAGCCATCAAACAAAAACCTACATAATTTTTAAGTAAATCTTGAGGCATCTAAATGAAAAGTCATGGTTTAGGACCTTTTGAGTCTGTGGAAGGTGTTTGTTAGATTAACATAAGTGTAGAACGGTTAGAATGCTGAACACCTTGCAGCTGCTGCTTTTAATGGCTTCCTTCTAAGACATGCAGAAACCATGCATTACTGAAGTGTAATAAAAAGATTCCTTGCCATACCTCTTTGCTTACAGACTTGCTACAAGTATTACATGAGCGATGACATTAGCCGTGACTCCGATGGAATGGATGAGCAGTGCAGGTGAGTGCACAAACCCCCACAGCTCATCTTGTTTGGTTTGTGGGATTTTTTTCTCAAGAAACTTATTTACAGATACAGACAAGTACCTAAGAGTTTAACCAACAGTTATTTCTCTCCAAGAAGTGCTCAACCAACCCCAGGGTTTTGTCAATGTTTTATTGCTGTTCTGGTAATTAACAGGGAAGCATTTTATAAAGAAACACATTAGCAAATGCTGTAAGACTTCACATTTCTAAGTAAATGGCATTGCCACCTTACAAGTGCTTTCAGGGTGGGTATGATGTTCTAAATCTTGTGAGCCACAAATACTTGATTTTCCAAGATTTTCACTTTTGAAATACTGAAGTACTTCTCTGACCTCATGTCCAGTATCTGAATGTGTAATCCAGTCAGAATTGAGCGATCTGTGATGCCTGTGAGTGTACTTGTCAGCCACTTCTCAGGTCTTCGTCAAAGACTGTGCAAACTAGACATAGATCCAAAACCATTTATTTTATCATGTGTGTCTGCGGTAGGGATACACCAATTAAGGCTAGAAAGACTTAAGCTAATTAATTTTGCTGTAAAATGAAAGAAATCACTCTTGTCCCCTCAACCTCCCCCAGGTCTCAGAAGAAACATTGAAAATAAAGTAAAATCTTATTGTATTTTTCTCTAATTCAGAAATCACTGCTGAAGTTGCATTTGGGTATTACTGACCACTTTGTGCACTGTTAGTCTCATACTTTAATTTCCTGGCTTGCAGGTTCTCAGTTGAGTGCTTTCCAGTCATGCTTTTGATAGTGTAGTGATAGAATAAAGGGGAATGGGTTTAAACTTACAAAGAGAAAGTTCAGGTTGGGTATAAGGGAGAAGTTCTTCACTGTGTGGGTGATGAGGCACTGGAACAGGCTGCCCGAAGAAGTGATAAATGCTCCATCCCTGGCAGTGTTCAAGTCCAGAATGGATGAAGACTTGGCTGACATGGTCTAGTGTGAGGCATACCTGCCCATGGCAGGAGGGTTAGAACTGGATGATCTTAAGGTCCTTTCCAGCCTTAGCTATTCTATGATTCTATGTTTTCCACTGATGGATATCTGCTTATCACTTGAATTTTTAAAATGCAGGTCCTTTATCAAATAGTGAGAAACAGGAAAACTCAGATTTGTCACTTTGTTAGTAGAGTGGTAAGACTCTTATGACTCTTCTGTCTCATTGCAGGTGGTGTGCTGAGGGTGGAAATCTGATTTGCTGTGACTTTTGCCATAACGCCTTCTGTAAAAAGTGCATTTTGCGCAACCTGGGTCGAAAGGAGCTATCGACTATACTGGATGAGAATAACCAGTGGCACTGTTATATTTGCCATCCAGAGCCTTTGTTGGACTTGGTCACTGCGTGTGACAGTGTGTTTGAAAATCTAGAACAGTTACTGCAACAAAACAAAAAAAAGATCCGAGTTGAAAGTGAAAAAAGTAAAATCTATGATCACACAGTCAAGTTTTCTCCAAAGAGAAACAATTCCAGTTGTAATGGAGAAGAAAAAAAAGTAGATGATTCCTATTCGGGTTCCCTAACGTATTCTTTTAAGGCACTTATGGTGCCAAAAGACTTGCTTAAGAAAACAAAAAAGCTGGTTGAAACGACAGCAAATCTCAATTCCAGCTTTGTAAACTTTTTGAAAAACGCTGCAGAAAATGTAGAAAGAAGCCCAACTATGCAACTTTGTCAGCTAAAAGCTTTTAAATCTGTGCTGAATGACATGAAAAAAGCTCATCTGGCACTAAAAGAAGGTCTGAACCTGGAGATACAAGCGCTGAATGTTAAACTCAAAGACAAAAATACCAAAGAGAAAAAAACTGATGTTAGATCAGAAAAAAACGAGGTGAAAAAAGATGAAGGAAAGGAACATGTAGCATTAAAAGAGGATGACACTGTAAAGACACAGAAGAAAGTTGTATCAGAAGAGCCTGACAGTGAGCCCATGGATCAGAGTGTTCCAGCAGTGGAACAAACAGATGACAAGCATACTTCTGGTGAAGAGAAAAAGTCTGGCAGAAGTGAAGAACCTCAGTATGAACCGAATAGTACAGAGGCTTTGGACATGGATATAGTGTCCATTCCCTCATCTGTTCCTGAAGATATTTTTGAGAATCTGGAATCTGCTATGGAAATCCAGACTGCATCAGATGAGCAAGACAGTGGAAATACAGGAGCTGATCATGAGACTCTAAATGCAAATACAAAATTGAACACTCTGGTGAAAGATACCAAAGGTGGTACCAAGTTAAAGTCATCGGCTAAAGGAACAAAAGAATTGATTGTAAAATTGACTCCTGTTTCCATTTCGGAGTCTACAGTTAAAGCTGAAGATCAGGACAGCAATCTAGAAAAGGGAAGTAAGGATGTGGATGTAGTACCTAAAGGAGAAAGCTGTGATTCTGTAAAACAAAATCATAATGCTGACAGTGAGCCTTCCACAGAGAACGAAACTGTCTCACCTGTAGAGGAATCTGATCTCAGGAGATCACCACGGGTGAAGACCACACCACTAAGGCGCCAAACAGACATCAGTCCTTTAACATCAAACTCTGAAGAAGACAGCAATGACACGTGTAATGAAAAACGCAAGAGAAAATCATCAAAGCAACCCAGGAGGAAAAACGACAAAAGAAACTCCTCGGACAGTACTGCTGATGGCCCCAGGCCTAACAAACTTTCTAAATCCAAAAAGCCATATGTATCAGATCACAGCTCAGACTCTGATGAGGTGCCAGCTGTTCTTAAAGAAGTAGCTATGATGAGTCGCAGCTCTTCAGACATTGATAGCAATAGTGAAGCACCAGCAAATGATCAGAAGACTGCAAAATTTCTAAAGAATGAGCCAGTGAAGGATGAAAATGGCAAACGAAAAAGAAAAAGTTCCAGCTCTGGTTCAGATTTGGATGCTAAAAGAGGCAAATCAGCAAAAAATTCTGCTGCTGCTAAAAAGAAACGTCAGAACTATTCGGATTCTTCAAACTATGATTCTGAGTTAGAAAAAGAAATAAAGATCTTGAGTAAAATTGAGTCTGCAAAAAAAGCTAAGAAGAAATGCTCACGAAAAGATGATAGTTATGATTCCTCTGAGGAAGAGCAGAGGAAGAAGGTAGACAGTAAGCAAAAGTTAAACCTGAAGAAACAGAGAGCTAAATCTTCTGAAGATGATGATGCTGAAAAGTCTTCCCCGGAGGAGACAAATCATTCTTCTAAAGATGAAAAACTTGTCAAGGGGGCAGCTGCTAAGGAAAGGACGAACAGAGACTTAAAAGAAGATGCTGCAGAGGGAAAGCATGATGAGTCTTCTGATGTTGAGAAGTCTTCACTGGAGAAAGAGGTGAGTTCTAAAGGTGTGAAGCTAACTGAAGTTAAGAAGGGCAAGGATCTGAAAAAGAAAAAGTCGCAAGAGGATTCATCTTCAGAGAGCACTGAGAAATCTGTGAAGAAAGAGCATGATTCTGATTCTTCGAAAGACAGATTGAAGAATAAAAAAGAATATGAAAGCAAAGTGAAGAAATCTGAAAAGCCGAAAAGAAAAAATTACAAGGAAGAACAAGATGATTCCTCTTCTGATGTTGAAAAGTCATCTCCAGAAAAAGGAAGTTGCAGTTCTTCTGAGAGTGACAAAACTAAGAGTAAGCCAGTGGTTAAAGATAAGAAAAGGAGGAATTTAAGAGAGAGGGTACCTAAGAGAGTGCAGCTTGATTTGTCATCTGATGCTGAGAAATCTCCCCTAAAAGAGGAGAGCTCTTCTGAAGATGTTGTGAAGAAGAAAACCCACGCTGAAACTAAAGAAAAGAAGAAAATCAGTCACAAAAAGAAAATTTCCAAGAAGGAACAGAATGACTCGTCCTCTTCTGATGAGGAGTCTTGTGAAGACAGTAAGAAAAAGATGAAAAGAGGGTCAATGAAACAAAGTAAAAAGGGTGACTTAAAAAAGAAAGTGTCAAAAAAGGTGGTTGTCACTTCCTCGTCTGATAAGGAAGAAAATGATGAACAGAATTCAACATGTGATGGAAGCAGCGATGAGCAGAAAATTATGCCAGTGACTGAAAACTTAATGCTGTCTGCTGGTGCGGGATTTTGTCAATCATCAGGTGTGCAAGAGATGTTCATTTACATGTGTTAATAGATATGTTTTCTGGTGCTGATTTGGAAGCACCCATTTCAATTTGTATAGCCTGTCACTCATGGAAAAGAGGATCTCGGTGTATATGGAGAGGCTTGAGAAGCTGTAGCCTGTAATGCTAGCAGGTACTGCCTTGCAGCACAGCTTTCAACAGCCTGTTCCTTTGCTTGGCTGCCCAAATACTATTGAGTAGAAGATGGTTTTAAGCAGTAGGTATCTATGGAGCTCCAGTTTGTCAGCTCATAAGTTTAGTAGTAGTAATTCTTGCCAAGGTAGAACTCTTTCATCAGTGTATTTTATCTTTAGGAATTTAGAAAGAAATTCAGAGCTGTGGAATTTGAACGCTTGGACTTAAAAAAGGAAGGGTAGTTTCCACATTGCGTGGACAGTACACATCTTAGGAAATGGATTTTAAACTAGAAAAGAAAAAGAAATCTATTTTCTGTCCGGTAATTAAAACAGATAAATTATTTACTATTTGTTTCTTGCTGAGGGTGTTTCATAGAACTTTCTGTACATGTTGCATCGCTATAGAGTAGCAGTTGGGATGTAAGTTTCGTAGTCTGCATAATATGCAGCCCTGTAGTGTTTGTTTTCTAAGGTCCCAAGTTTGTGTCTCTGTGTCCAGAGGTCACTTCCAACCTTAATTATTGTATGATTCTGTGAGAACCTGCCTTTTATTACATTGTCGCAAAAGGAGGCAAACTTGCCCTTTCTCTCCATTTTTCTTTTGGCTTAATAGGTGAATGATTGAAGAGGTCTTCCCTGTGTCTGAATAAGCTATACAGGTTGATTGTTGAATAAGACGTAGAATCTGGTTCAACCAGCAGGATATTACTCTTTATCCAGGCTTAAGAGTGAGGGACTTCCTGTGATCACCCTTTACACAGTCCTGTCAATCATCTGGCTTGGTAATTCTAGGAAAAGCATATGTTAAAACAAGTTGGAGCAAGCCTCTTACAGCCTTGTTTTAGTCCTCTCTCTAGAGGTAGAAGATAATCAATAGAGGTCAAGAATGAAGTGATTGCAGGTCATTAGGATTTTGAGGTCTCTTTTCCTAAGCTTAATTTTACTCATGAGGAGATCTGATTGGCTGATATGTGAGTCAGAATCATGAGCAAAAGAAAAGGGAAAAGGCCTGGGAGTGTGGTAGAAATAATCTGAGGTCCTCTCAGTTCAGCCAGGGAAGCACAGAGGAGCTTAAAGTCAGGTGTTGTACTGTGCTGTTTGCTCTAAGACGTGTCCCATGCTGTTTTTTTTTGATGAGGTTTCCATCAAGACAATATGCGCCTTGTGCACCTGAGTTTTGATACTGGCAGTAAGGATAGCACATGTAAGTCTTTACACAGGCACAACAAATGTACATGAGTTGTATTTGATACCCAGAAAGCAAAAATAGGCAACAATTACTGTTCTTGAGTACTTCTTTATTAGCAGCAGGGTAGTTTTTAAGTTTGATTCTGTGATGCATTTGTTTGGACTTTTTCTGTGTACACGATTTCAGTAATGCAGCTTCTGACATGGAACAGGAGCTTCTTAGGAAACTTCATTTCTGATTCATAGGTGGAGTATTCAGTCTCCCTATGTTTTGGTATAAAAATCACCAAATCTCATAGTATGTAATAAAGGAGGTAGTGCAAGTTTCGTGTAGTAGCCATGCATAGCATGGATAAAAATGCTGCTTGGAAAGCTAGAGACTTTTAGTAATCCAATATTATTTTAATAAAAATATATATCTAAAATATAGGTTTATATGTCAAGGTAACTGGGTTCTTTGCTAGTAGAAGAGTGGTAGTATTACCATGCTGGTTTTATATGGGAATTTTGTATGGAGACAGTCATTTATGTGCTGTTGTTTATTGCTGGTTTACATGTATTAAGTGTTCATGTCTTCTGTTTCTTTGTTTCCCCTTCCTCCTCCAGATGAGGGAGAGACTAAATCAAGGGCTGTTCCAATGGAGGAGGAGGAAGATGATGATGATGACGATCCTGAGAATAGGTATGATACCATCCATAAGGACTTAAAAAAGATTATAACACACCCTAGGCGTGGGCGCAAACCGGCACAACGGAAGAGCAAGCAGGTTGTAAAAACCACGGCTGCCTGCCTTGTAAAGACTCGCTCACGGGCCTCCCGCAAGTTTGAACAAGGGGCCAGAAAACAGAGGCCAAAATCCAGAAATGCAAAGAAAGTATTTAGAAGTGGTAGTTAACACACCTGGCATAGGGTGTGTTATAAATGCACTGCAGCACTGTCCGGTTTATGTTCCCATTGAAAGTGGCAAGGTTTCACTCAGGCAGATAAAAATCTACTTCTGATAAATGTGAATTTCAGCTAGTTACGTGGTAAAAGTACCTTATAGAAGGTAAAAACTTGCATCTGTGCAATATGCAGTGCTAAAGATTTTCTGACTGAACTTCGTTTTATCACTGTTGTCTAATTTGCTTTTTCAGTTGAAACACCTTTTCTCAATAAAGAGAAAACACAAATACAGGGGAGAACAGGATTAGATATTTTCAGTTGTTCATTAAACTGAGTTTTAATCCACTAGAGAACACCCAAAGTGACTAATGTGAAAGTTAAGGCCCTGATTCTACAAGCACTGTGCATAGGCTTAACTGGTATCAGAGACTAATGATACGTACACACATTTTAAGTCTTTGCATAGGTATTTTCGGAATTGTGGCTTATGTGTGCTTCAGTTTCAAATTCAATAAAAATGAAGTGCCGTTGTAGCCATCAAAATTAGCCTGGTTAGAAAACGCAGAAGCTTTGTTGCCTGATGCGTGAATGCACAACATGAACTACCGCTCAATTCCGAGCCACAGTTTGTTTTAGAAGCTATTGTAGTTAGCTAAAGAGTTGTTCAGCAACTTCTTATACAGTATTTCAGAAACTGATTTTTCTTGGCCATATTGCATGTGTGGGACCAGCTTCATGGCTTTGCACAGTTGCTGCTGGAGTCTTTTTTTGCTTCTGAGCCTTACCAGTTTAGAAGAGGGAAGCTTTTGTTTCACAGAGTTGTATGTTTTGATCTGTGGCTGAAGTAAATTTTCAAAACACTGTTATATCCTTCACGGACCTCAGTTTGGCATCAGAACATTGCTGCCAATGTAGTTCTTGCTTGGTTTCAGTCATCAGATTTAATCAGATAAGATTTTAAAGAAAGATGCTCTTGAGGGACTTGACTTCACTGGGTCATAAGCAGAACATGTAAACGTTGGTCACAGAAGATTCTGGTTGTTTAATTTCAGTCCTGTTTTGATTTTTTTCCTTTTTTTCTTTTCCTTTTTGTTTGTTTTTAAGTGTTTCTTGGTTGATAACTAAGCAAATACACTTGTCAAAAGTTCAGTGTTTACTTTACAAATGTCACTGGCCGATCTTAAGTATTAATTTAAGAACTATATTGGGAAAAGAGTACACCCAATTGATAACGATCAAATTATTAATATGAATTTGGGGTTTAAAAATCAGTTTCTGTACTTTGTTTTTAAGATGAATCTTTGTTGAAGTTTTTATTTAGGGAATACTTTGACTCTATGAGATGGGGAGCTGTTTTGTCAATAAACAGTTTTGTCAACCTTCAGACATGTTAACTGGTAACCGCAGTCTGATTCTCAATTCATCGTGCATTGTACTTGGCACAAAAATCAGGTACATAAACTGTAAAAAGATGGCACAAATTTTAAGAAGTTAAGAGCTTGTTCTTCTGTTTACTCAACACAAAGTGTTTAAATAGTTTACCTGCTATTCAGATAAGTTGCCTATTTTCTTGCAGGCCAAAGAGGGTACCTAGTACCTACTGGGTATTTGTAGTGTGGGAACTCTCATGTTTGCAACTCTCTAGTTTAGATGTTCTGTTGTTTGAATACCTTTGGATGTGCATGACATGAATATTAATAGTCTTGAAATCATCTTTGCCAAAATGCAATATCCAAGTGGGTCGTAATATGACATACAGTGCTGTATGCTTTCATCTTATGTTGTGTAATTACCTATTACTGGTCCTTCTGATCTTTTAAATGGTACTGTTTAATATGTTCACAGTAGTTTTGTTTATTAAGAAGTCAATAGTGTATTAAATGCAGAATGCCTTTCAATATTTGATGGTTGCAATAAATTTTTGTAAAACGTTTTTCTTGTCCCAGCATTTAATTTAATACAACTCTGACAGCTTGAAAATCGGACTGTTCCAACAAAGCACAATATTTAGAACAAGGTGTTAGGCAGTTTTCACTGTTTTCTTTTGTTTGTTTGTTTGTTTGTTTTTTTATTAACATCATTTCATCCAAATATTCATTTCTGAAAGTATATTTTAAATAGTTCTCAATTTTTTAGTAACATATTAAAGGCCCATTTTATTCAGTATTGCTGTAGCTAAAAGAATAGCTAGCTTTTATTAGCTACATAAAAATGTCCTTCCTGGCCCAAAGGCTTGCTTTGGGCAACCTGATTGCTACAGGTAATTAGTAGGTATTTATGAACACTACGTGTGAATTGACATAATGCAGTTGGTAATAGTACATCATGATCATTTACTAGCATATAAAATTATGACTCTGAGGAGAATTACTTTTACAGTTGTAGCCTTGTCTCACAAGATTTTTGACAGTGTGTTACTGAGTCCATCGTATCAGCACTCTCAAATTCCTGAACAAGAATGGTGCAAATTATGGTGTGAATTTAACTCCCCATCGTGAGAGGCTACACCTACTGTTCTGTTTTTGCTGCAGTGTCTGAAGGATAATTGAAAATAGTCCTATACTGGGACTAAGCAACCCCTGGGAAACTTCCAGTTTATCTCCCTTTAAAAGTGTTTTCTTTGAGCATAACTTAAAAAATGCATACTGACCAGTTCTTTCTTTATAAATGTGTATTGTCAGTATCATTCTTAGAGAAGTGAAATATGTTTAAATCCCGATTGATAGAAAATTATATGCTGTTATTTTATTCTAGATTTGTTTTTTTATCATGTCCTGATTGAGAGTACATTCCCAGTCTGCAAGGCAGTGTATAAATATGTGTTGGGGAAATGCCCTTTTAAGCAAATCTCACCCTATGTTGAGATAAGATGGAGCTGGGCAGCATGACATGCTCAAGGTCACAGCAGATCAGTGGCAGAAATGAGTGAAATGCAGGGGTGTCTGTTTCACTACCTGAAGCCCTGTGCTGGAGGTCATGCAGCTCTCTGTGATTCTTAATTAAATTTGTTTACAGTGTTCAACTGTTATATCTGGTTGTCCAAGAACATCTTTTATGTCCTTGACTTGAGTAAATAGTATGATATCTTTTGACTGTCATGGGTTTCTCTGGAAGAACATGAGTGAAGGAGTTTTTACGCTGTTGTAGTTTGTTATTCTGGTACTTGCAGTTGATCTTAATGCAAATACTAAAATATTAAAATACAAAGTTTCTTAGCTTAGAAGCCTGGTCACTTTAGATGGGTTTGTTTCTTTAAATAGAAGCGTGATACATCCTCCTGAGCCACACAGGATTTAATTTAAAACCAGTTTCAAGAGTCCAGTACTTAATTTATTCTAATTCATATAAACCATTTGTTCTATCAGTCATTTGTCAGATGTGTTAACAACCTTTAATCTGTTTGCTACTAATACTGCTTATACTTTAAATTCCTGTCAGATGTGTAGTTACATTAAAAATATGAATCTTTTAAATTCTGAATGTCTCAACAATGTCTTACTTACATTTTTAGTCTAACATTGTACCAGTGGAGTGCATTGAAGAGAATGTGGCTTCTTTCACTGAACAGACAGTTCCATCTCAGTTTGGTTCGGAGTGGTTGAGTCTCTATCCTAGCTAAAAACTTCTTTTCTGTTGCAGAGTACAAAAGCAATAACTTCTTAATGTTGTTACAAATAATTAGAAACTAGTAAGTTTACCCAGTCTGCTTGGGGGTTATGATGGTGATTAGTAGGAAAATAACAGCATCTTCTGGTTGTGGGTAGTGCATTTTGTGCTTGGTATTTTGTCATGGGTTCAGCAGCAGCAGTCATTTTTCTTTAAGTAGTAGCTGGTGTAGCACTGTGTTTTGGATTTTCGGC